>JAVTVY010045522.1:0-21548 GCA_036873755.1 Hanleya hanleyi
AGTTAGCATGCTTTTCATACGTATCTGATTCCTCATCATAGCTGTCCCCTCATTAGCGACCATCGTACATACATGGGAATTCATTGAATAAATTTGGGATATCTATGTGTGTGAACCAATTTGCCATCAATAAACCGCACAGTAGTACGTTATATACACGTGTCATATTTCATATTCACTAAAAAGTTGACGCCCATTACGTCGCTGAAGTTATTTCCTTATTACTTATTCCCGTTTCGATATTCTAAATCGCGTTATGTGAAAGTAGTAACCTTCATGAAAATCGATGTATTCCGACAACCATTATGTCTTTCATAACACGAATGAGACCTTGTTTTCTCCAATAAATTTTCTTTGCTGTGAATATAAATTTGAGAAGAATACTTCAAAATGTGTGCTATTAAGGACATTTCTAAAGGGTCGTAGTAAAATCTGTGTACATTTCACAATATTTTGCTAGCCACTTTTAGAGTGGTCTAGATATCTTCCTAATACATTTATCTATTTTTCTGACCCATTTTTGGGTGTTTAAATTGGAGCTGCTATACCCTCCTAGACAGCGCTAAATGGGTATTATCTGGATATTTTTTTAATTTACACCGACTCTATTTGTTGCTCCCGATCACCCAGAAATCTTATTTGCGCCACTTATAGAGTGGTCTAGATATCTTTCTAATACATTTATCTATCTTTGTGACCCATCTTTGGGCGTTTAAAGTGGAGATGCCATACCCTCCGAGACAGCGCTAAATGGGTATTATCTGGGTATGGTCAATTTACACCTACTGTGTTTGTTGCTCCCGATCACCCAGAAATCTTATTTGGGCCACTTTTAGAGTGGTCTAGATATCTTTCTAATACATTTATCTATCTTTGTGACCTATTTTTGGGCGTTTAAAGTGGAGATGCCATACCCTCCGAGACAGCGCTAAATGGGTATTATCTGGGTTTGGGCAATTTACACCTACTGTGTTTGTTGCTCCCGATCACCCAGAGATCTTATTTGCGCCACTTTTAGAGTGGTCTAGGTATCTTCCTAATACATTTATCTATCTTTGTGATCCATTTTTGGGCGTTTAAAGTGGAGATGCCATACCCTCCGAGACAGCGCTAAATGGGTATTATCTGGGTATGGTCAAATTACACCTACTGTGTTTGTTGTTCTCGATCACCCAGAAATCTTATTTGCGCCACTTTTAGAGTGGTCTAGATATCTTTCTAATACATTTATCTATCTTTGTGGCCCATTTTTGGGCGTTTAAAGTGGAGAGGCCATACCCTCCGAGACAGCGCTAAATGGGTATTATCTGGGTATGGTCAATTTACACCTACTGTATTTGTTGCTCCGGATCACCCAGAAATCTTATTTGCGCCACTTTTAGAGTGATCTAGATATCCTCCTAATACATTTATTTATCTTTCTGACCCATTTTTGGGCGTTTGAAGTGGAGATGCCATACCCTCCGAGACAGCGCTAAATGTGTATTATCTGGGTTTGGTCAATTTACACCTACTGTGTTTGTTGCTCCAGATTACCCAGAAATCTTATTTGCGCCACTTTTAGAGTGGTCTAGATATCTTCCTAATACATTTATCTACCTGTCTGATCCATTTTTGGGCGTTTAAAGTGGAGATGCCATACTCTCCGAGACAGCGCTAAATGGGTATTATCTGGGTATGGTCAAATTACACCTACTGTGTTTGTTGCTCCCGATCACCCAGAAATCTTATTTGCGCCACTTTTAGAGTGGTCTAGATATCTTCCTAATACATTTATCTATCTTTGTGACCCATTTTTGGGCGTTTGAAGTGGAGATGCCATACCCTCCGAGACAGCGCTAAATGGGTATTATCTGGGTATGGTCAATTTACATCTACTGTGTTTGTTGCTCCCGATCACACAGAAATCTTATTTGCGCCACTTTGAGAGTGGTCTAGATATCTTCCTATCACATTTACCTACCTGTCTGACCCATTTTTGAAAGCTTGAAGTGGAGATGGCATACCCTCCGAGACACCGCTAAATGGGTATTATCTGGGTTTGGGCAATTTACACCTACTGTGTGTGTTGCTCCCGATTACCCAGAAATCTCATTTGCGCCACTTTTAGAGTGGTCTAGGTATCTTCCTAATACATTTATCTATCTTTGTGACCCATATTTGGGCGTTTAAAGTGGAGAGGCCATACCCTCCGAGAAAGCGCTATATGGGTATTATCTGGGTTTGGTCAATTTACACCTACTGTGTTTGTTGCTCTCGATCACACAGGAATCTTATTTGCGCCACTTTTAGAGCGGTCTATATATCTTCATAATACATTTATCTATCTCTGTGACCCATTTTTGGGCGTTTGAAGTGGAGATGCCATACCCTCCGAGACAGCGCTGAATGTGTATTATCTGGGTTTGGTCAATTTACACCTACTGTGTTTGTTGCTTCCGATTACCCAGAAATCTTATTTGCGCCACTTTTAGAGTGGTCTAGGTATCTTTCTAATACATTTATCTATCTTTGTGACCCATTTTTGGGCGTTTAAAGTGGAGATGCCATACCCTCCGAGACAGCCCTAAATGGGTATTATCTGGGTATGGTCAAATTACACCTGCTGTGTTTGTTGCTCCCGGTCACCCAGAAATCTTATTTGGGCCACTTTTAGAGTGGCCTAGGTATCTTGCTAATACATTTGTCTATCTTTGTGACCCATTTTTGGGCGTTTAAAGTGGAGATGCCATACCTTCCGAGACAGCGCTACATGGGTATTATCTGGGTTTGGTCAATTTACACCTCACTAAAAGTGGGGCAAATAAGATTTCTGGGGGATGGGGAGCAACAAACACAGTAGGTGTAAATTGACCATACCCAGATAATACCCATTTAGCGCTGTCTCGGAGGGTATGGCATCTCCACTTTAAACGCCCAAACATGGGTCACAAAGATAGATAAATGTATTAGGAAGATATCTAGACCACTCTAAAAGTGGCCCAAATAAGATTTCTGGGGGATCGGGAGCAACAAACACAGTAGGTGTAAATTGCCCAAACCCAGATAATACCCATTTAGCGCTGTCTCGGAGGGTATGGCATCTCCACTTTAAACGCCCAAAAATAGGGCACAAAGATAGATAAATGTATTAGAAAGATATCTAGACCACTCTAAAAGTGGCGCAAATAAGATTTCTGGGTGATCGGGAGCAACAAACACAGAATGTGTAAATTGACCATACCCAGATAATACCCATTTAGCGCTGTCACGGAGGGTATGAGATATCCACTTCAAACGCCCAAAAATGGGTCACAAAGATAGATAAATGTATTAGGAAGATATCTAGACCACTCTAAAAGTGGCGCAAATAAGATTTCTGGGTGATCGGGAGCAACAAACACAGCAGGTGTAATTTGACCATACCCAGATAACACTCATTTAGCGCTGTCTCGGAGGGTATGGCATCTCCACTTTAAACGCCCAAAAATGGGTCAGACAGGTAGATAAATGTATTAGGAAGATATCTAGACCACTCTAAAAGTGGCGCAAATAAGATTTCTGGGTAATCGGGAGCAACAAACACAGTAGGTGTAAATTGAACATACCCAGATAATACCCATTTAACGCTGTCTCGGAGGGTATGGCATCTCCACTTTAAACGCCCATACATGGGTCACAAAGATAGATAAATGTATTAGGAAGATATCTAGACCACCCTAAAAGTGGCGCAAATAAGACTTCTGTGTGATCAGGAGCAACAAACACAGTAGATGTAAATTGACCATACTCAGACAATACCCATTTAGCGCTGTCTAGGAGGGTATGGCATATCCACTTAAACGCCCAAAAATGGGTCACAAAGATAGATAAATGTATTAGGAAGATATCTAGACCACTCTAAAAGTGGCGCAAATAAGATTTTTTGGGGTAATCGGGAGCAACAAACACAGTAGGTGTAAATTGAACATACCCAGATAATACCCATTTAACGCTGTCTCGGAGGGTATGGCATCTCCACTTTAAACGCCCAAACATGGGTCACAAAGATAGATAAATGTATTAGGAAGATACCTAGACCACTCTAAAAGTGGCGCAAATAAGACTTCTGTGTGATCAGGAGCAACAAACACAGTAGGTGTAAATTGACCATACCCAGACAATACCCATTTAGCGCTGTCTAGGAGGGTATGGCATATCCACTTAAACGCCCCAAAATGGGTCGCAAAGATAGATACATGTATTAGGAAGATATCTAGACCACTCTAAAAGTGGCGCAAATAAGATTTCTGGGGGATCGGGAGCAACAAACACAGTAGGTGTAAATTGGCCAAACCCAGATAATACCCATTTAGCGCTGTCTCGGAGGGTGTGGCATCTCCACTTTAAACGCCCAAACATGGGTCACAAAGATAGATAAATGTATTAGGAAGATATCTAGACCACTCTGATAGTGGCGCAAATAAGATTTCTGGGGGATCGGGAGCAACAAACACAGTAGGTGTAAATTGCCCAAACCCAGATAATACCCATTTAGCGCTGTCTCGGAGGGTATGGCATCTCCACTTTAAACGCCCAAAAATAGGTCACAAAGATAGATAAATGTATTAGAAAGATATCTAGACCACTCTAAAAGTGGCGCAAATAAAATTTCTGGGTGACCGGGAGCAACAAACACAGTAGGTGTAAATTGACCAAACCCAGATAATACCCATTTAGTGCTGTCTCGGAGGGTATGGCATCTCCACTTCTAACGCCCAAAAATGGGTCACAAAGATAGCTAAATATATTAGAAAGATATCTAGGCCACTCTAAAAGTGGCGCAAATAAGATTTCTGGGTGATCGAGAGCAACAAACACAGTAGATGTAAATTGATCATACCCAGATAATACCCATTTAGCGCTGTCTCGGAGGGTATGGCATCTCCACTTTAAACGCCCAAACATGGGTGAAAAAGATAGATAAATGTATTAGGAAGATATCTAGACCACTCTAAAAGTGGCGCAAATAAGATTTCTGGGGGATCGGGAGCAACAAACACAGTAGGTGTAAATTGACCAAACCCAGATAATACCCATTTAGCGCTGTCTCGGAGGGTATGGCATCTCCACTTTAAACGCCCAAAAATAGGTCACAAAGATAGATAAATGTATTAGAAAGATACCTAGACACTCTAAAAGTGGCGCAAATAAGATTTCTGGGTGATCGGGAGCAACAACAACAGTAGGTGTAATTTGACCATACCCAGATAACACTCATTTAGCGCTGTCTCGTAGGGTATGGCACCTCCACTTTAAACGCCCAAAAATGGGTCAGACAGGTAGATAAATGTATTAGGAAGATATCTAGACCACTCTAAAAGTGGCCCAAATAAGATTTTTGGGTAATCGGGAGCAACAAACACAGTAGGTGTAAATTGAACATACCCAGATAATACCCATTTAACGCTGTCTCGGAGGGTATGGCATCTCCATTTTAAACGCCCAAAAATGGGTCACAAAGATAGATAAATGTATTAGGGAGATATCTAGACCACTCTAAAAGTGGCGCAAATAAGATTTCTGGGTGATCGGGAGCAACAAACACAGTAGGTGTAAATTGACCATACCCAGATAATACCCATTTAGCGCTGTCTCGGAGGGTATGGCATCTCCACTTTAAACGCCCAAAAATGGGTAACGAAGATAGATAAATGTATTAGAAAGATATCTAAGCCACTCTAAAAGTGGCGCAAATAAGATTTCTGGATGATGGGGAGCAACAAACACAGTAGGTGTAAATTCACCATACCCAGATAATACCCATTTAGCGCTGTCTCGAAGGGTATGGCATCTCCACTTTAAACGCCCAAACATGGGTCACAATGATAGATAAATGTATTAGGAAGATATCTAGACCACTCTAAAAGTGGCACAAATAAGATTTCTGGGGGATCGGGAGCAACAAACACAGTAGGTGTAAATTGGCCAAACCCAGATAATACCCATTTAGCGCTGTCTCGGAGGGTATGGCATCTCCACTTTAAACGCCCAAAAATAGGTCACAAAGATAGATAAATGTATTAGAAAGATATCTAGACCACTCTAAAAGTGGCGCAAATAAGATTTCTGGGTGATCGGGAGCAACAAACACAGTAGGTGTAAATTGACCAAACCCAGATAATACCCATTTAGCGCTGTCTCGGAGGGTATGGCATCTCCACTTCTAACGCCCTAAAATGGCTCACCAAGATAGATAAATGTATTAGAAAGATATCTAGGCCACTCTAAAAGTGGCGCAAATAAGATTTCTGGGTGATCGGGAGCAACAAACACAGAAGGTGTAAATTGACCATACCCAGATAATACCCATTTAGCGCTGTCTCGGAGGGTATGGCATCTCCACTTCAAACGTCCAAAAATGGATCACAAAGATAGATAAATGTATTAAGAAGATACCTAGACCACTCTAAAAGTGGCGCAAATAAGATTTCTGGGTGATCGGGAGCAACAAACACACTAGGTGTAAATTGACCATACCCAGATAATACCCATTTAACGCTGTCTCGGAGGGTATGGCATCTCCACTTTAAACGCCCAAACATGGGTCACAAAGATAGATAAATGTATTAGGAAGATACCTAGACCACTCTAAAAGTGGCGCAAATAAGACTTCTGTGTGATCAGGAGCAACAAACACAGTAGGTGTAAATTGACCATACCCAGACAATACCCATTTAGCGCTGTCTAGGAGGGTATGGCATATCCACTTAAACGCCCCAAAATGGGTCGCAAAGATAGATACATGTATTAGGAAGATATCTAGACCACTCTAAAAGTGGCGCAAATAAGATTTCTGGGGGATCGGGAGCAACAAACACAGTAGGTGTAAATTGGCCAAACCCAGATAATACCCATTTAGCGCTGTCTCGGAGGGTATGGCATCTCCACTTTAAACGTCCAAAAATAGGTCACAAAGATAGATAAATGTATTAGAAAGATACCTAGACACTCTAAAAGTGGCGCAAATAAGATTTCTGGGTGATGGGGAGCAACAAACACAGTAGGTGTAATTTGACCATACCCAGATAACACTCATTTAGCGCTGTCTCGGAGGGTATGGCATCTCCACTTTAAACGCCCAAAAATGGGTCACAAAGATAGATAAATGTATTAGGAAGATATCTAGACCACTCTAAAAGTGGCGCAAATAAGATTTCTGGGGGATCGGGAGCAACAAACACAGTAGGTGTAAATTGGCCAAACCCAGATAATACCCATTTAGCGCTGTCTCGGAGGGTATGGCATCTCCACTTTAAACGCCCAAAAATAGGTCACAAAGATAGATAAATGTATTAGAAAGATATCTAGACCACTCTAAAAGTGGCGCAAATAAGATTTCTGGGTGATCGGGAGCAACAAACACAGTAGGTGTAAATTGACCAAACCCAGATAATACCCACTTAGCGCTGTCTCGGAGGGTATTGCATCTCCACTTCTAACGCCCAAAAATGGGTCACAAAGATATATAAATGTATTAGAAAGATATCTAGGCCACTCTAAAAGTGGCCCAAATAAGATTTCTGTTTGATCGGGAGCAACAAACACAGTCGGTGTAAATTGACCATACCCAGATAATACCCATTTTGCGCTGTCTCGGAGGGTATGGCATCTCCGACTTTAAACGCCCAAACATGGGTCACAAAGATAGATAAATGTATTAGGAAGATATCTAGACCACTCTAAAAGTGGCGCAAATAAGATTTCTGGGGGATCGGGAGCAACAAACACAGTAGGTGTAAATTGCCCAAACCCAGATAATACCCATTTAGCGCTGTCTCGGAGGGTATGGCATCTCCACTTTAAACGCCCAAAAATAGGTCACAAAGATAGATAAATGTATTAGAAAGATACCTAGACACTCTAAAAGTGGCGCAAATAAGATTTCTGGGTGATCGGGAGCAACAAACACAGTAGGTGTAATTTGACCATACCCAGATAATACCCATTTAGCGCTGTCTCGGAGGGTATGGCATCTCCACTTTAAACGCCCAAAAATGGGTCAGACAGGTAGATAAATGTATTAGAAAAATATCTAGACCATTCTCAAAGTGGCGCAAATAAGATTTCTGGGCGATCGGGAGCAATAAACACAGTAGGTGTAAATTGACCAAACCCACATAATACCCATTTAGCGCTGTCTCACAGGGTATGGCATCTCCACTTTAAACGTCCAAAAATGGGTCACAAAGATAGATAAATGTATTAGGAAGATATCTAGATCACTCTAAAAGTGGCGCAAATAAGATTTCTGTGTTATCTGAAGCATCAAACACAGTAGGTGTAAATTGACCATACCCAGAAAATACCCATTTAGCGCTGTCTCGGAGGGTATGGCATCTCCACTTTAAACGCCCAAAAATGGGTAACGAAGATAGATAAATGTATTAGAAAGATATCTAAGCCACTCTAAAAGTGGCGCAAATAAGATTTCTGGGTGATGGGGAGCAACAAACACAGTAGGTGTAAATTGACCATACCCAGATAATACCCATTTAGCGCTGTCTCGGAGGGTATGGCATCTCCACTTCAAACGCCCAAAAATGGGTCAAAAAGATAGATAAATGTATTAGGAAGATATTTATACCACTCTAAAAGTGGCGCATATAAGATTTCTGTGTGATCGGGAGCAACAAACAGAGTAGGTGTAAATTGACCAAACGCAGATAATACCCATTTAGCGCTGTCTCGGAGGGTATGGCATCTCCATTTTAAACGCCCAAAAATGGGTCACAAAGATAGATAAATGTATTAGGGAGATATCTAGACCACTCTAAAAGTGGCGCAAATAAGATTTCTGTGTGATGGGAAGCAACAAACACAGTAGGTGTAAATTGACCATACCCAGATAATACCCATTTAGCGCTGTCTCGAAGGGTATGGCATCTCCACTTTAAACGCCAAAACATGGGTCACAAAGATAGATAAATGTATTAGGAAGATATCTAGACCACTCTAAAAGTGGCGCAAATAAGATTTCTGGGGGATCGGGAGCAACAAACACAGTAGGTGTAAATTGCCCAAACCCAGATAATACCCATTTAGCGCTGTCTCGGAGGGTATGGCATCTCCACTTTAAACGCCCAAAAATAGGTCACAAAGATAGATAAATGTATTAGAAAGATATCTAGACCACTCTAAAAGTGGCGCAAATAAGATTTCTGGGTGATCGGGAGCAACAAACACAGTAGGTGTAAATTGACCATACCCAGATAATACCCATTTAGCGCTGTCTCGGAGGGTATGGCATCTCCACTTCAAACGCCCAAAAATGGGTCACAAAGATAGATAAATGTATTAGAAAGATATCTAGACCACTCTAAAAGTGGCGCAAATAAGATTTCTGGGTGATCGGGAGCAACAAACACAGTAGGTGTAAATTGACCATACCCAGATAATACCCATTTAGCGCTGTCTCGGAGGGTATGGCATCTCCACTTTAAACGCCCAAACATGGGTCACAAAGATAGATAAATGTATTAGGAAGATATCTAGACCACTCTAAAAGTGGCGCAAATAAGATTTCTGGGTGATCGGGAGCAACAAACACAGTAGATGTAAATTGACCAAACCCAGATAATACCCATTTAGCGCTGTCTCGGAGGGTATGGCATCTCCACTTTAAACGTCCAAAAATAGGTCACAAAGATAGATAAATGTATTAGAAAGATACCTAGACACTCTAAAAGTGGCGCAAATAAGATTTCTGGGTGATCGGGAGCAACAAACACAGTAGGTGTAATTTGACCATACCCAGATAACACTCATTTAGCGCTGTCTCGGAGGGTATGGCATCTCCACTTTAAACGCCCAAAAATGGGTCAGACAGGTAGATAAATGTATTAGGAAGATATCTAGACCACTCTAAAAGTGGCGCAAATAAGATTTCTGGGTGATCGGGAGCAACAAACACAGTAGGTGTAAATTGACCATACCCAGATAATACCCATTTAGCGCTGTCTCGGAGGGTATGGCATCTCCACTTCAAACGCCCAAAAATGGGTCAAAAAGATAGATAAATGTATTAGAAAGATATCTAGACCACTCTAAAAGTGGCGCAAATAAGATTTCTGTGTGATCGGGAGCAACAAACACAGTAGGTGTAAATTGACCAAACCCAGATAATACCCATTTAGCGCTGTCTCGGAGGGTATGGCATCTCCACTTTAAACGCCCAAAAATGGGTCACAAAGATAGATAAATGTATTAGGAAGATATCTAGACCACTCTAAAAGTGGCGCAAATAAGATTTCTGGGTGATCGGGAGCAACAAACACAGTAGGTGTAAATTGACCATACCCAGATAATACCCATTTAGCGCTGTCTCGGAGGGTATGGCATCTCCACTTCAAACGCCCAAAAATGGGTCACAAAGATAGATAAATGTATTAGGAAGATATCTAGACCACTCTAAAAGTGGCGCAAATAAGATTTCTGTGTGATCGGGAGCAACAAACACAGTAGGTGTAAATTGACCAAACCCAGATAATACCCATTTAGCGCTGTCTCGGAGGGTATGGCATCTCCACTTTAAACGCCCAAAAATGGGTCATACAGGTAGATAAATGTATTAGGAAGATATCTAGATCACTCTAAAAGTGGCTAGCAAAATACTGTGGAATGTACACAGATTTTATTACGGCACTTTAGAAATGTTCTTAATAGCACACATTTTGAAGTATTGTTGTGAAATTTATATTCACAGCGAAGAAAATTTATTGGGGAAAACATGGTCCCATTCGTGTTAGGAAAATCATAATGGTTGTCGAAATATATGGATTTTCACGAAGGTTACTACTTTCACATAGCGCGATTTAGAATATCGAAACGGGAATAGGGAATAAGGAAATAACTTCCGTTTCCTACGCCCATTTAGCATATGTGATCGCGGAGTCAGGTGCTAGATGGTAGTAGCTACACAGGAATACATGACTACTACAGACATATTAAAATTGAGCAATTTTCTATATTTTTCACATCGAAAATGGGCGCATTCTGCTATATGGCGATTAACAATTTCTAACAACACGAATGTCTTCTATTTTTTTTCCTGGAGCGATAGTACCAAATTTATCCACATAAATATCTTTGTGAGGGATATGGCGTTTGACGATTGGGGTTGAAAACTGAGGTTTTCTTAGCTAGGAAGATAGCGTCCATTTACAAATAGAGGAATAATACAGATCATCAACAGGAGATATTAATTCTCTTACGGATTATTCAATTTATTAAAATTTGTTTTCTGGTAAATGTGTTACAGGAACATCTTTTTAGGCTCAAAAAGTTTGCATTTTGAGCTTGGTAGAGCAAAGCCATATGGTCAGTCATCAGAATGAAGTGATCATTGACCAAATAAACAGGAAACTGGATGATACCATCGCCAACAGTTAAATATTTCCTATCTGTGATGCCCTAGCGGACTTTCGAAGACAAAAAATAACTGCATTTCCATCACCCAGAACATAGCCGACTAAAAGTACGGGTGCATCGGTCGAAAGAGATGATTAGTGTTGATCAAATGTATTCGACAAGAGAAAGATGTCAACAATATATTTCCATGTCATGTCGCGCAAGACACATGAATGTAATTGTCTCTCTGTCATAAGCATCTGACAAAATGACACATATCAACCCAAATGGAAGCTTTTTAAGGTCATACACACCTTTTTGTGACATGAACACCTTAAATGACCAGTAGGCCTACAATCTATGTTTGATGAATGATGCATGACTCGAGTCTATCTGGTGTAAACAATGGTTATATCTGTCAAATTCTGAGCCAATATCACCCTATTCTCGACAAGCAATACTAATAATTATTATCACTGAATTGCTTAGATCAGTATACCATTTCCTTATCTTTATTTATCAATGTTTATTTTTCCTTTGTGTCGGTATGTTCGTTTTATTGCAATGTCAACATTTTTTCTCTTGTCAACTATAGCATTTGACCGTTGTGTACCAGTCCCTCTGCATCCATACAGGTTCTATAACCGCTGGTTGTGCGGGAACGTTTATATCATCAATACGATCGGAATCTTTGCACATTTCCATCAGCAATGATATGAACTTCAGTCATCCCACCTGATGAAATGAGATGTCTACATTGACTTTTTGCTCAAAGATAAAACCTTTAACCAAAGTCATGCCTCTCTTATTTTTGAGGAACCAGAAATTTCTGTTATACGATGAGTCTTTAAATTTTCAGCGACATTATGGCTTCGCGCCAAACCTTCCGACCAAAATATCGTCGTACAGGGTAGACAAAAACAGACGGCTACTATGATTGTGTGGTCATGATGCGTCAACTTGGGAATGCAACAGGTCAACTGAAGACAGTTATTTTTTTTATTTCACTATTTTTCTCACTGAAGATAGAGGGTATATAGGGGTTGAACTAAATGATGAATACTTTTGATATATAATTTGATAATGGATGTCATTCGCCAGTACATATACATAAACATGCCTTCATAGTGACCTTCACCTACAAAATATCATCTTCACAACGTTAAGGTTTCTATTTGTGAGCCAAAGGCGAACCCTTGACCATCTTGCATAGCACACAGCGTTCCGCCCACTCTGTAGTCATTTCAGTCACTTGATCTCTTGACCTAGAAAAACTGCGCTGATGGCCAAATACGATAGTTTTTAACTTTCTGTGCGAAACTATTCGCTGATATATACCGAATGTAAAGTATCTAAACCAAGCATGCATAACAATAAAATATTAACGGATAAATCAGTGAAATTTTATAGTAATCCGTGCGTTATTTCACCCAATTCAAGTCCTTCAGTGGGTAGATGAGGTCGAATACACTTGACAACGCGGACCGCCTTTAAAGTTTCAGTGTTTCCTACATTTGCCTGACTAGTTGGATGTTTGATGGTAGATGATTGGGTATATCTTTTCTTTAAATAGATTTTGTTTTAAAGTATCTTTCCTTTATATTTATTAATGTTCATGGTTGCTGAAAATGTGCGTGTTCATCTGTCACCGGGTATCCTACAAGCTATGATGTTTTCGAATCTCTTGTCTAGGTCGTCATGGTCGCGATAAACAAGTGATCTGGTCGGTCAATATATACAGGAGGTTGATTTACAGCTGTGTTGCCGATACATTGCCCAAATGTACCAGGGGTTTCTAGGATAGAGAGGATGACAAAATATAGGCATTGAGGCTATGAGGCGCCGTTTGTCACTTTCTGACTTAATCTATTTATTTATAAATATCTGGTATATTTATCAGCCAGATATATAAATCCGTTAAACATGAAGGTGAAATTAACACTGGTTTTAGTAAATTTTAAATCCTATATCAGCAAAAATAATGCGTGAAAGATTTATAAATACCTATTTTAGATAGCTAGATATATATATCTCTAGTTACGTTATTTTTTTGGATATAAATTTATTCGATATCCTCGATCAACGATAACGTATTTATATATTCGACGAAACGTATCTTGCTGATATATATATATTTCAAATTGTGTTGTTGGAGATATATATATCCTGTCATCGCCAAAGTTCTGATATATAAATCTTGAACTGAGAAAGTTGTGGATATATATATCCTAGTGAAACATGCTAATGAGCTGCGATACGTATTACCCCCAAACCGCTGATGTCACCCGAAGCTCTCCAAGTCTTATCTTTACTGCGCTGGCACGTGTCATGGGTGGGCGAACACTGAACAGTCTTTCCACAGAGTCCCGTTGTGTTGTAAACTGGCACTAATATGTGAACCATCTATCAATGTTATAGGGGAAATTTCTTTAGGCAGTTCTTGTACTCCCATCATGGAGTAATAATAAATTCTATGCTCCCATGATGCAGTCAACAAGTTTAATCCAATGATATTTTACTACAGGTAAAACGAAGATAGAACGATTTCAGATAAGGCATATAATCATGCTGTCTAATTTTTATGAAGAAATGAATATTTTACTTTTGATTTTCGTTTTCGATAATTTCGGAAATTGAAATATAGAAGTGGTAAGTTCTGCTTATTTGGTGTTTGATTTTTCACTTTGACAAGTCAAACATAAGCGAAAACTTAAAGTTCATTTTTTTTAAATTGTGGTTTTCCGACTTCTTAAAAAGACCAAGATGATGTAAAGGTAGCATGGCTTTTACCTGAAAAAACCCCCCTTCCTGTTACGTTTATGTTTGTGTCATTAGCACAGACAACAAGAAGGATATAAGCCTACCGCAATATCAGTTCAGTCAATATGACGTAGGGGGCCTACCGTAATAGTCGGGCGACAAAATGTCGAAATTTGTTTTGGCCTTCTCATATATTTTAGTAGCAGTTTTCTAATTTTATATCACCTTTACATATATCGAAAAATCCTGTTAAATTGTATACAACCAAAAACCAAAACAGTCAAAAGTCATTTGAGAGGAAAATCGATTAGGTCGAGGCTCCTGATTGAATATTTACAGATTATAATCTATGCATGAAGAGTAGTTTAAGTTACAACATGCGGATAGAAAATCCATGCATGAACGTATACAAGGCTAACAGCAGAAGGAGTTTACTAGGGTAGGTAAAATACTATAATAATTCAATCACCAAATACAATAACCTTTAATTTCATGAACACAATTCAAATCAGTCGTCTAATAAATTTGTTAATCCTCTAGACTCATTGAAATAACCAAGAAATAATATTTCATCTGCATGATTTCTGGCCATTTTGTCAACTTGCTATTCTAATAAATTTTATCACGCCCTGACTTTTTGGTGAGATATTTCACTTCTTACGATTGAACTATTAGAGGGTTTACTGCAAACGCCGCACCGTCTTTGATGATAACTAACGCCGGTGGAGACTCGTGCCCACTATATCTACTATATGACAATCAAGATTTTGTACAAACATTTCCCCCGGCGGATAAACATAAACTTATTGTCAGTGGACCATAAATTTCGACAACTTGACATTTCTTGCCCTGGTCATTTCTAAAACCACAGTAAAACCGACGACGTCACCAGTTACTCATTAGCATATCTTACTTAGGATATATATATCCAATACTTTCTCAGTTAAGGATTTATAAATCAGAACTTTGGCGATGACAGTATATATATATCTCCAACAACAGATTTTGAAATATTTATATATCAGCAAATACGTTACGTCGGATATATAAATAAGCGACCGTTGATCGAGGATATATATATATATTGAAGAAATTTATATCCAAAAACTAACATAACTAGAGATATATATATCTCATATAGTTTCAAATACGTATTTATAAATCTTTCACGTATTATTTTCGCTGATATAGGATTTAAATTTTACTAAACTCACTGTTTATTCCATATCCATATTTAACGGATTTATATATCCGGCTGATAAATACCAAATATATATAAATAAATAAATTAAATCAGAAAGTGACAAATGGCGCCTCATATTGAGGCTACCTTTCATAGTTGTTATAATACAATTGACATATCAATGTACATTGAATGTCTCATATATAAATAGGCAGAAACTATTCTGTGATCGAGCATTGCACATGATTCCACAGGGTTATATGGCCAAATTTAACGTTATATAGAATCCAGCGAGGAAGGGTAATGTTTCTTACAATTCTCAAGGACAAAGGTCAATACAGCGCATAAAATATAAATGACGATGTAACACTATATGCAATTGAGTCGAGGCGTCTCAAACAAGCATTAGGTCACTCAAAACCAGGCGTCTCAAACAAGCATTAGGTCACTCAAAACCAGGCGTCTCAAACAAGCATTAGGTCACTCAAAACCAGGCGTCTCAAACAAGCATTAGGTCACTCAAAACCAGGCGTCTCAAACAAGCATTAGGTCACTCAAAACCAGGCGTCTCAAACAAGCATTAGGTCACTCAAAACCAGGCGTCTCAAACAAGCATTAGGTCACTCAAAACCAGGCGTCTCAAAAGGCATTAGGTCACTCAAAACCAGGCGTCTCAAACAAGCATTAGGTCACTCAAAACCAGGCGTCTCAAACAAGCATTAGGTCACTCAAAACCAGGCGTCTCAAACAAGCATTAGGTCACTCAAAACCAGGCGTCTCAAACAAGCATTAGATCACTCAAAACCAGGCGTCTCAAACAAGCATTAGGTCACTCAAACAAGCATTAGGTCACTCAAACAAGCATTAGGTCACTCAAACAAGCATTAGGTCACTCAAACAAGCATTAGGTCACTCAAAACCAGGAAAGAGAAGATCAATATGAACACGTTTTATTATAAGTTTCATGGATAAATTATAGTCAATGTGTAAAAACACATTACAATGTATAAAAGAATATGTGGAGCGAACCATTCGTTTTAACAAGCTGCAGAGTCGACAACTAATTAAAATGAAGAGAGTTTAAATATACCACTTCCAAGTCCATAATCTGGATTTGTTGGTTTGAGATTCCTCGCGTCGCTCCCGTATTTGTGTATTTGTCAACTTATGTTATAGATACATATTGTCTGAATTGATATACATGTATACGATGATTACTATAAATATCTTCTTGGTATACGGTCTCGTTGTAATTCAATGACTGGTGTCTTGTGGAGGGCTGTGTGTGTGTTGGGGTGTGTGTGTTGGGGTGTGTGTGTGTGTGTGGTGGGGTCACATTGCAACACAACACAAGGTACGTTGTGAAATCGGCAGGAAATGCGGATGTTAATATAAATGTTTCCCATACCAGTGGTTACAATTTACCACTGTTCCGTATTTTAACCTAAAATTGTCCCCATGCACCAAGGAGCTAATAATTTCCGTTTCTCACGCTTCATGAATTGGTTTTCTCTGTTGAACCATGCATTAAAAGGATAGTAAACCCTTGAAAAAGTATACCGGTACTGCAAATGAAAGAACAATTTCAACAGTGTCTGATAGTATTTTTATTCATTTTTTTAAATATTTTTTTCTAACCGGGTAAATAGCCGACAAACTTTGGATGGTGGTCTGTATTATAGTAAGTACCATTCTTCATTATTCTTTTAGAGATTTCTCGTTGTTATAACCTTTCTTCAATCAAATTACTGCAATGCACACTGTTATATGGACTGGACATCGATACAGTAACAAATCTACATGTCTGAGAGGAACCAGTTTAGCAAATTCGCCGATGAAGTAAAGCCCAACGCACACAGCGAACATTTTGTTGCATTGCTTTTGTTCCTGTTCCCAGGACACATCGAACATTTCACGAACGCCGACTTGTTCTGCTGCTCCGCAGCCGCCAGTTTGCTGTCATGTGCGTGTGCGCAGGTTTGTCACATGGACGCGGCTCGCCAGTTGATTGGTTATCAGTTGGAAATTGTTTCGAGAAACGTTTGCAGTCACCGCACATAGATGACAAAAACTTTGCTCCAGGGCAAAACATGTTGGCCGTATAAAACAAGTTTGATCTCACGAACATTTGCTCCGAACAGATGATTTCTGTTTTTTGGTCCTGCGCACAGCCGACAAAACGGAACAATGTTTTTGTAATAATACAACAAAATGTTCGCTGTGTGCGTTGAGCTTAACGGGGCGCTCTCCTGTATATATGTACCTGTGGACATGTTGTAGTTGAAGACCTCCTTGCACACCATTGGCTTCCTAATTGCATACAGACAAATTTTGATGAAATGGCAAACAAATATTTTTGGTCCAGTTGCATAATCTAGGTCCAAGTATGTAATCTATGTACATTGCTGTTTAACCATTAAATTAGCAATACTGTTCCATGTTAATCCTTCAAAATACTTTTCTATCGATGTCTGCTTCCCTATTGAGTCAGCATAACGATGAGTGTTTTAGAGGTGTCTGCAATAATCAAGAGAATAGGAAAATGGAATGGTCGTAACAGACCACCATACAAACACATACATTAAATGCGTTTTATTCGGCTGAAAAAAAATCGCAAAATATATAAAAAATACTGTTGGACAGTGGTGGAATCATTCTTTCATTTACAACATTCTTTTGCTAAAGGTTTACTATCCCTTTAAATTGTTTCGAACCAAGACTGTCTTAAACAAACGTGTGTATTTTACTACTCTATGAACTTTCCCTATCTGTCAAAATGCAATTTTATATGATGTAATACATATCCTATATTAGTCCAGTCAATATGTGCAGATTTTCCACCGGATTGTGCCTTTTTTCATAAAAGCATGAAATTTGGCACAGGTGTACATCGAGGCGTAGAGAGCATTTCTGGCTATGGAGCCACCGCGAATTTTTCCTATGTAGGTCACAGCGGCCAATTTTCAAAATGGCCGCCAGGATCCCATATAGCATTAGCAATCCTGCACTATTTCTTCTGTTTGGGACTTATTTTTTGGGGTCATTTGTCAGAATATTGATGGAAAGTGCGATATCGAAGTTAAACAAACGATAATGGTCATTTGACCAAGTCGACCATCTTGAATTTCAAGATGGCCGCCATCTGAAGCCTATTTCATTCAATATTTCAATAACCACATAATATATCAACATAATTCCTGTCGATACACCAATATTTTATTGTTTCAGGACGACGATTATTTTACAGTAGATATGGTGTAATAACAGCCATCTCAGATTTCCGAAATGGCTGCCATCATTTTCAAAAATGGACTCCCGATTTTTAATTCGGACACCTTGGGCACACGTAGCTTTGTATTAGTTAGCCACTCTACTGAGTTGTACTTTGATTTTTGAAAGCAAAATGGCTCTGCAGTGCTAAATTATTATGAGCCAGTATATTTAAAATAATAAGCAAAAATAGCCAACCAGATATTGTTCACAAGATTTTTCAAAATGGCCGCCAGATTTTCATATTGAGTCACTATTAGGCACACCCATTTTTGCGTTATTTGTCAACACTACTACGTTGCATTTGATATTTGAAAGCAGGATAGTTGTACAAGAATAGCAGAATAGTTGCCACAGTATCATAAGACAGTAATATTTCATTAATTAAAGAATGAAAATATTATTATTGATAAAGATAATAAGCAAATTAGGCAAATATAGTGAACTAAATATTGTGAATTGTTCGACGGACTTTTCTCATAAAGCACCAAAGCTCACACGGAATTAGACCTGGCGTTGGGAGAGCAATGAGATATGGAGTCATTTCGTACCAGGTTAATGTAGGCCATAACAACCATTTTTCAAGATGGCTGCCATGAGGCACGGCTGTTTATGACCGTTTCATTATCTTGCTCGGAGTATTATCGTCACCTTTTAAACGAGAGAACTAAACACTTCCACAGTTTATAGTTAAATGCGAGCAGATTTACCTTGGTGGCTCAGGTGACATAGTCTTGTCGGGATGGCTACTCGAGCGACTTGTTGTCCATAATTTTGATTTTATTTCTTTTCTTGGATTTGTACGGTTCTATATGATAGAGCTTCATTACATGAGGTCATGTAAATTAGTAAAGTACGCTTTCATGTAATCAAAACGTGCAGAATTACGTTGAAAGAAATACATCATTGAAAAACACTTTTTTTTATATTTGCACTAGGATCCAAATATTTTTTAACAGGAGGTTGGACTGAATATGCTTATAGCGTGTCTAACTGGATTCATTAAAAAAAACTTGGGATAAACTCAGCGAAACGTTGTGATAATACATGTACTTATTCGAAAATTTGAAACCCAGAAAAAATATTTGTGTTCCATTTATGCTCTCTTATACGGAGCATATTTGTGGGTCGTCATGGGCACCATTTTGAAAGTACCGATGGCGTTTTGAATCAAACAAACGAGCTGTATAACCCTGAAATGAAAAGCTAAAAAGATAGAGAGAGAGAGTATATCCACTCTTATCTTCCCGAGTTTCTGGAGAATGCCATTAAATGGGGACAGATAGGATTGAAAAATCTTGAATGCTAAGATAAGCTCTACCTCCAGCGCATATCATTTGATGTGAACACAGCATGGTTTTTTTTTTTCATGTCCCTTTTACGGCTCCGTAGCATGGTTTGTTTCCATTGGCAATATCGCTTTCACAGCGGACGGAATCAGCTGGCGCCCATATCGATTTGACTACAGCAGGCCCTTGTCCATATAAATCATATTCTAATTACTATGCGAATGAGGGGATGTCGTTATAGAGATGCCCCACAAGTGGTTTCAACTTAGTGGTTTCAATTTGGAGATGGGTGAATGGTGTATAGGGCCACAAAATCATGCAGCAATCTGGCCGTTTAATATTTTTCACTTACAACTTTTGTTAGCTACGTTCACCACATAAAAACATACGCTCTTCAACTTGAAAATTTCTCTCTCGAGACCATTGCTCAACAAAACTGATTTCGCATATTCCAGCTTATGCCCATGCAATTTCTCATCATTGCTCAACAAAACTGATTTCGCATATTCCAGCTTATGCCCATGCAATTTCTCATCAGGGTCGACGTATATGTTTTGAGCGAAATATGTCTAAAAGCCTATTATGTATACGTAATATCCTGTATATTTTAAATCTATGTCTGTACATCTATATCTAGATGTATATATATTGATTTAATAGTAGTGAAGTAAACTGTGAACTGTGGGTCGGTACAAGATATTGTGCTTATGTGACGAGTTCAATCACGTCGCAAACCATTACTACAGTAACTAGTTAAGTTCTTATAGTTTACCATCTTCAATCAAGGTTTCTTGAGTTAGGTTATTAATACCATTCATCTTTTAAAATGCTAAAACAGGCAAGTCACTTGCATTACGTTTCGTAACTAATCCGGTGCTCAAGGGGTCGTTTAAGCACCTTGTGTGTTTTGCAAATTTCCATTGTGTTTGAATCACATGAAAATCGTGTTGTCTTGTCAGCATCATTTAATGTTTTCCCCGCTTTGATGACCTCATCAGTGACGATAATCAAAATCGTAAAACGTGTAGCTTTCAACTTTTTGGCTTTGGACTACCGTAACGTCGTTGCATTATTGTGTTAGGTAAACCATACGGATATACGCTTCGAAACATCGACCATTCCATTGTATGCCCTCTGGTTTCTGTTATGTCAGATGATGTGAGTTCACATTAGCATTCGATCATTCCATCGTATGTAATCTGTGTCTCTTTTATTCCAGGGGACTGAAGTTCAACTGAGAAGTGTAGTTTGTCTTTTCTGTAATACAGTTAGTTCTATCAGGCCATGCGTTTCTATCTTCCAGATTCTAAGATATATTCGCATGATGTGGGCAGGAATATAACCGTACCACCAAGACGGTACAGATGAAACGCTATATGCAGATTGTAATCTTGTAACAAGAGGGGAGAGTGTATATTATGTATTCACAATATCATTTATTATCATATATAGTAATAGTACTGAAGCCATAGACGCCTATCTCTGATGAGAACGTGAACTTACATACACTTCGAGATTCTTGAAAACTATTGAGTACGTATGGATCCCCCTATAGCATAATTATAATTTAATACTTGTGTGGATCGGAAATGTCGATATTATGAGCATAATCTGGTACAATCGGGTAGTGTATGCTAAGATAAATTTATGGAAAATTTTATTTCCAAATCAAGGTTATA
>JAVTVY010045523.1:0-20819 GCA_036873755.1 Hanleya hanleyi
CCACATCAGCCGCCATTTTGAACCCACACCCACATCAGCCGCCATTTTGAACCCACACCCACATCAGCCGCCATTTTGAACCCACACCCACATCAGCCGCCATTTTGAACCCACACCCACATCAGCCGCCATTTTGAACCCACACCCACATCAGCCGCCATTTTGAACCCACACCCACATCAGCCGCCATTTTGAACCCACACCCACATCAGCCGTCATTTTGAACCCACACCCACATCAGCCGCCATTTTGAACCCACACCCACATCAGCCGCCATTTTGAACCCACACCCACAGCCGCCATTTTGAACCCACACCCACATCAGCCGCCATTTTGAACCCACACCCACATCAGCCGCCGCCATTTTGAACCACACCCACATCAGCCGCCATTTTGAACCCACACCCACATCAGCCGCCATTTTGAACCCACACCCACATCAGCCGCCATTTTGAACCCACACCCACATCAGCCGCCATTTGAACCCACACCGACGTAAGCCGCCATTTTGAACCCACACCCATCAGCCGCCATTTGAACCCACACCCACATCGGCCGCCATTTTGAACCCACATCCATCAGCCGCCATTTGATTACACCCACATTAGCCGCCATTTTGAACCCACCACCCACATCAGCCGCCATTTTGAACCCACCACCCACACCGCCGCCATTTTGACCCCACCACCCACATCAGCCGCCATTTTGAACCCACCACCCACATCAACCCACCACCCACATCAGCCGCCATCTTGTATGTTTATTTTTTGCGGAGACATACCGGACAATAAACGCCCGACCCTGGGGTCGCCCTGATCCTAGACTCGTCATAATCAGATCGTACAACACCTATAGGGTATCTTTATTATTATATTCCATCCCCCTTAAATTTTACCCGGTGGGGACAAACATGTTGGCACCCTCCGCAATTTCCTCCGCAAAATCCTCAACCGGAAGTGACGTCATACCTGCGCAGAAACACCTGCGCACTCGTCAAAATAAGACCTGTAATAGCCTTTATATACTACTTGGGGGTTTTCAATGTATGTGTGATTTCTTTAGTTTTTATATGACAATCCAGGATGGAATTGGATTGTTGATCGTTTTCTCTGATTTTAAGTTCATTAAGTAGATCGTGTGATCCTTTATCTGTGTGTGTTGATGGTTGTGAATTTAATTCTTGAAAATGACTAAAATGTTTTTCATGAAATTCTGGTGGTAGATCTAGTTCCTCCTTATTTCTTTCAATTAAATTGTTAATTATTTTCCAGTACTCTTTAGGGTTATCACCCTGTATTGACAGTGGCATTCAAAAGTTATCCGATGGGAAAAGAAGAAGAAGAAGAAGAAGAAGAAACTGACAAACTACATAAAAATAGGTATCGGGTACTTTGCCATCAATACAGTTATTATGCAACTTTCGTCATAATGCAGACAGAATCGAAAGCCTTCCTTTGCGCCCTATTGAACCCACATTAACATGAGAAAATGGGCCGCCATGAATAAAAATACCATAATCGATGTTGTGATCATCACCCCCTGTATACACGGGGTCAATAATGACGGAAATGCTCATCTTCTTGACCCTCGATTTCAGGTGATTTTGATGCTCCATAGGGATAATTTTAACGTCTGTAATTAATATATATGACCAACGAAGGGCCAGCTAGTTTGCCATTTCTGTATTTTTATTCATGGCGGCTCATTTTCTCAAGTTAATGAATGTCGAATAGGGCACAAAGGTAATAATAAGTGCGCCATGGAGATGTTCGAGTTACCAGCAGGGAAATGTATACTTCAATGAGGAAATTTCATCAATTGTACTGTAACCTTGCCTAAACCAAGCTTGTTCCTGCATACTCTACCATGTTATTCCACATTGTCAACCTTAACGCCAACCCACAGTTGCCTGGCCTGTAGGATATTGGATGGTCGATGTCTACGTATAATTATTTCCAATAAATTATGAAAATTAATAAATATAAAAAGAAAAACTAAATCGGTTTTTTTTTTTTTGTAAATATTTTTTCTAAGTGTATTTCTCTTTCATCTTTGGCTCAGTTGAAGTCATTCCCTATAATGTCAAGCCGAGTTACTACAGTTTTTAATTATCTACCATACCCTGCCCTCTATGACTTTTATTCTATGTCATAGAGGGCAGGGTATGGTAGATAATTAAGAACTGTAGTAACTCGGTTTGACATTATAGGGAATGACTTTAATAAATTGAGCCAAAGATGAAAGAGAAATACACTTAGAAATTTTTATTTTTTTTTAATATTGATTAATTTTCATAATTTATTGGAAATAATTATACGTAGACATCGACCATCCAATATCCTACAGGTCAGGCAACTGTGCGCCAACCTCCCCACAGCGCATGCTCCATTTCACAGGCCCCATTAGCATTCGGAACTCCCGAGCGGAAATCTACGAAGGGGACATTCCCAAAGAGAGCCGTGTCTACCCGCGGGAGACCAAAGCGACTCTCATGTAAACTGGTGACATTTTTGAATCTCCAATCTCAAAGCGAGGCAGCATGACATCACTCGCTCGACCGGGACTATTCTCCCGCCGGTAGACACGCAAAATGGTACATCTTCAGAAAATTTATGACTAACCCAAAGATCACAAGATCATTATTGTTTAGCATCATCAGATAAACAAGAATAGTACGATCAGACAACATGCAGGCGAAAATACGGTATAATTGACGTAATTCGTTGTTTTCCGCGTTTCAATGGTTGATCTTCAATGCAGAATCTAGGTCAACTAAATTTATATCTGCTGCTTCAAACGAGTAGGCCATAAATAAAGTTCAACGTTCAGTTTTATTTTTTTAACAACAAAACTTGCATAATGATAGCAACAAAAGTACATGTCATAGGGCGTGTGAACAGTACTATGTAGTGAATGAAGAACAGAAATGCTGCAACTGCCTTGCCCTGATCAAGTACATGTCACACTAAGAACCCGGGATAAATTTTCCGAAGATGTACCGTCTTGCGGTAGACACGGCTCTCTTTGAGAATGGATCGGAACTGTACGGACTACTTCCTGTATTAGATAACTCGCTTTCACGGCCAAGTATACATACCGACAATAATTTGTTCGCGATTGATATGTTCCGAAACGGAAAGAGTCATTTTCCAATTATATAGCCCACGTTATGTTTAGCAATTCGCTTCTAACTCGGCGGAGTCAGCAGGTCAATGACAAGCCGGATACAGACGGTAAAAATTATACGCCGCCTGCTCGCCCCCCAAATTTTGAGGGGATGGCTCCCATTTACACGTGAGACTCTTTCTCGCAGTAGGGAGTCTCGCGAGACGAGAATGCGAAGGGGACTGACATCTCAAACCGGAGATCCCCGAGAAGTTGCGAATGGCTCCATTAGGTGTTATTAGGCCCCCAGCGAGGTGGTTGCCTTAACGCTGTTGAGATCAGGGAAGGTAACTCTGTCGTGAATCCATTTCTGTCCATTTCCCGTTTACTCCCCTTCGTAGAGTTCTCCACAAAAGATACATTATTTCTCGTCAGCACATGGCGGAAATGGCAAAAAGTCAAATTGCCTCTGCTGAGGTACATTTTGCCCAAAGGCTGGCGGCAAATGAGAAGACAACGAGAGACAAGGCTGTAAAGAGGTTAAGGAAATGGCTAGAAATTAAGTCATTATCAAACAAAGGTGAATTTCAGTGAATGGATGACAGTGTCGAAAACTGAACGTATCATCGTGTTCACCAGGTTGGGGAAATCTTTTATACGGGGGTCATTATACGGTTACCCCAATCGAAGTTTAGGCATCACTCAACGCATCAACATTCATGGGATATGACCTTGGGATAGAAGCATGCCATCATACGCAGATATTGTAGGTACTCCAAAACTGGTCTGCGCAGCTCACCTGAGTTGGTTGAAATGACCGGCTGATTAGCAGTCTCAATGACGTCACCAATGGCCAGCTAAATACTCGCGAAACAACAAAACCCGTAGTATAACTGTGGAGTTGTACTATCGGTAATTCAGAATGCTGAGTCAAGCTGTTTGACCACACAATACTACTTTGATAGTATTGGTAAATACTGGAAAAGATAATGCAAAATTCGTTCCCACAAACGGCCAATTTATAAAACAATTTTATAAAGTAACGCGAGTAGAACAGTTCATTATTTCCATTCATCTCGGAAATTCTCGAAGAAGTTGCTTGCATGCCGTATCCCGGGGTGACGTCGGGAGATCAAATCAAAATGGTGGCATTGCTGCATCAGGTTTTCCGAGATCTGCCGATCTATTGTTTGATAAACGACAACAAAGCCACGTGGCTGCTCTGATTTCTATGAAACACTGATTACTCCTGACAAAAGACAAAAGAAATTAAAGTAATCTCCCCTGTTTCTATGGTGCAATCACCAGGTGGCAAAGTTGTTCAAATAACGGAAGTGACCATTGATCAGCTGTAGCAGCTTGGTGAAGTTTGGCTCCCACAAAAAAGACTTTATAATACTACCAGAGATTTAATATTTCTTGACGATGATCTGCTATACCCATTCTTCCTACTGGTGAGATTTTTACCCATTATTAGCTATAATATAACCAAAACGTGTACCAACATTTTGGTTATAACTAGTGCCATGCTAAAAAAATCTTGAAAAAAAAAAACACTTCTCAAACGCCCGAATAAAGCTAAACTTACCTCTTATTTTATGGTAAACGAACAGCTGGTGTATTTAACTTGTCGTTGGGATAGATAGTTAGACCACAGGTCATTTAATGTTCGAGTAGCAGACCAAAACTTTGTCACAAATCGTCAAACTCGTCTTCTTCGATTTGTAGTCAGCCATGTTCAGTTCAGTGCGCATGCTCAGCGCATAAAAACATCCGGTTTGCGAAACACGTGGCCGAGCACATGGCCACGCCTCCCCACGCCCACCACGATCTCCACGGACTTCCAGCTGACATTCAACTTCGTCATGGCAGAAAACACTCATGACACTGGGCATGGAGCGTTAAAATGGCTGATTGTTTTAACCGTCAGACAGCATTCCACGAAGTTGGCCAGAAAAGCAAACCACATGAGGCAATTCCCCACTCCCCACATGGAGATTTACCAGTATACATTTTTACATATGAAATCACTTTATAGCAGTAACTCAAACTTATTACTAACCAATGGATATTACATAAGCACATTTAGCGCTTTTGCTTCACATTTTTTCCACACGCATTAAGTTATAAATTATATTTTACATGTGTATAATTGTTGACTTACTAATTCAGTCTAATTTCAGATGTCAAAGTGTATGTGGGAAAAATACCCCTGTGAAACAAGAGCGCTAAATATGCTTATGTAATATCCATTGGTTAGTAATAAAATGTTGTCACTGTTATAAACTAATTTCATATGTAAAATGTTTGTGGGGAATTCCCTCATCTGGGGAACTGTCAATGTGGGGAACTATCCTGTTGGTTCCCACACCGCATAAATCAGTGCAGAAGGCATATTTCAGTTTTTACGCACACTTCTGCTAATTTTCGAATTATAGTATTCTGGGCTTCCATCCAAATTGGTTATTTTACCTCATCTAATAAATTTGGAAAAAGCCCATAGCACTCGATCTTTCCGAAACCTGTGGGTAACACACCAAACACGTTGTTGTTGTCGATCAGGTTTTGTAAAATATCCAGTTGCTTTTGTTTCAACCTGTAAGGGATGGATATTCCAGACGTTCTAACTTGCGCTAAACCTTTTACAACTCTTTCTGCCATGACGAAGTTGAATGTCAGCTGGAAGTCCGTGGAGATTGTGGTGGGCGTGGGGAGGCGTGGCCATGTGCTCGGCCACGTGTTTCGCAAACCGGATGTTTTTATGCGCTGAGCATGCGCACTGAACTGAACATGGCTGACTATAAATCGAAGAAGACGAGTTTGACGATTTGTGACAAAGTTTTGGTCTGCTACTCGAACATTAAATGATCTGTGGTCTAACTATCTATCCCAACGACAAGTTAAATACACCAGCTGTTCGTTTACCATAAAATAAGAGGTAAGTTTAGCTTTATTCGGGCGTTTGAGAAGTGTTTTTTTTTTTCAAGATTTTTTTAGCATGGCACTAGTTATAACCAAAATGTTGGTACACGTTTTGGTTATATTATAGCTAACCCATTATCTGCAATTTAAATTTTGGTCCTTGTGAGTCCCTAGATATTGTTTGGACTGCATTTTTTCTCAAAAATAGCAAAAAGGACATTTTGCATATTCTCGACCAAGTCACAGAACCGGGTCTCAAATCAATCAAACAATGATCATTAATACAACAATGATGATCAGGTTTGGGATTAATAGTTTTTAAGGCCAAGGGGGATGAAAGAGATTTTGACATTTTTTTGTCAGGTTGAAATTTTCAAAAAGGCACTAAATTATCAAGGGCGCATTATTTCATCCCAGAAAGATAGGAAACACAATTAAACACAAGAAAATATGGCCATTTCTTTGAACTAATTCGAAAATAATGACTTTGTGGAACAAAATTGATCAAAAATGTAGTAGTTTTTTTGAAGTAAAATTTGGAAATTGAAGAAATGTGGTGACTATTTAACTCACGAATAAAGTTGAATCATCTCTTCGTTGAGGTCCAACAAGAATGACCTACTTGAAGTTGTTGGAAAATAGAATGCTACACGTGGTCAAGCAAACTGAACTGTTCGGGAAAATGGCGATTCACATTTCTTCCTGCTCAGGTGGACTTTTCCCGGCCTCGATGCATTAACCTTTCGCAAAAAACTGAACACCTGTCAATCAAAGTCATCTGAATGAGACAGTCATTCATCATGTTGTTGTTGTTTCGTATTGTTGTTGTTGTTGGCACACGGCCATGAGGGTTAATGTCATTCATCTACACACGTTTACGCTCACCCATTTTCATGGACAAATGCTTTCAGAACATGCGATCGGAATGCAGAATCATTCAGATCGGAGTGCTACTCACCGAAATTCACTATAATACCATCTTTGTTGTCTAAATTTGATGTAATTAGACGAATAATCTTTTTTCCCTCACTTTCACCAATTATCAAAATCTCGCGCGATTTCTCGAGAAGGTGGCGACAGGATATTAGAGTAAGGCGGCTAGAAAAAGTACATCTCTAGGGAGGTTTCCAAAAATGATTTTCACCATTGAAACTGTTCAATTAAATAGTTTGTATTCTAAATATCACCATATTTTACTGAATTATGATGCCTCTTTGATGTTTATACATGTTATGGACAATATCTTCGACATAGCTACTTGCGCGTATGAGTTGTGATGGGTCACCTTGTTTGGGAAAGAAGCACGCACTGTCACATTCCGACCTGTGTGATTTCAAAGCGCTGAATTCGATTTCTTTGCCAACAGGTGGACTTAAATGTACGTATCTAACTGTGTATTTGTGGAAAATTTGAATTTAATATCTGCTGTAGTTTATTTTCTATTGAATTATCTTTATTTCCTTGTGACGTCGGAGTCAAAATGGCGAAATTTCAGTGATATTTTGTGTTCACGTGCACAGTCGAAATATGTAAGTGCGGCCACGTGCTTCCGGCGAAATGGATAATTTCGCTCGTAGGATCTCCAAAACTTAGTTGAGTCATTTTATTTATTGCCTAAGTAGTATTAGCAGCATTTTACAACAACAACAATTCGCTGACTTACAGTGAAAAATTATAGTGAAAGGTATCTGTTTTTTGTTGTTTGGCACTTTTATTTGCTGGCATTGTTTGAGATAGAATACAACAGCCTAATTCATACAATCAGGAATAAAACGTTCGTAGGAAATATGGAAGTGGCAATTTGAAATTTTATTTTTATTCGATTTTGTAATGTCAGTGGGCCCATGAAACGCAAACTAAAGTTGGTGTTGCCTCACACTGGGTTTTGACCATTGATGAAGAAATCCCTTCTCAGAGGCACTTCTACCAGGGATGATTCCTGATTGCTCATCTTCCAGGGGTATGTGCCCCAGGGGTATGTGCCCCACCCTCTGTCCCATCCTAAAAAACCCTGATAGGGTGTGTCCCAAATTGGGGAAATCTACAGCCATGTGACTAGTAACAAATTATGTGTTACAAAATTATCTGGGGAAATGCTCTTCACCCGTGTTTCACACGAGCTTTCACTGTGTTTCGATACCCGCTGCTCACCACTAGGTGGCGTTGTAGTCAGAGCATAGGTAAACCTTTCTCTGATGATTTCGTCTGAACGGCTTGTCTGATTTCTTTGAAATTTTATTACAATGGTCTTGAAGGATAGTCAATGGGCTTCAAAGATTTTGGTGTAGCTGGCATAACGCAAGTTTGTTGCATCTTTAAAAAATAAGAAGTTTTTCGTGAAATGAAAATTTACCAATTCGCTTGGAAAAATATTTGAAAACTGTTCTGTTTTAGGTTGCCAAACATAAATATAGGATTGCCGACATGATAGTTCCCTTTCGGTTGGGATTAATTTGCCATTTAAATGAAAAATCTCATTCATCTGACTTAACATCAAAACCTCCATAACCATTATCATGATTAAAGTTTTTTCCATTGAAGTGTTATGTGCCCTCTCCCTAGGACTTTAGGTTTCACCCGCTTGTTTTTCGTGGCATTTGGTCGTCACTAGGTGGCGCTATATTAAAGCATTTCCGAAATGTTCAAAAACATGAGAATCGTGCATATGCGTATAAACAATTTGCCAATAGTCTAGATGTCACTGTCCCAAAAATCAGGAACTGTTTGATTCACATTTTTATATGCTCATCGAAGACAAGGCCTTATATACGATTATGAGTTCTCTCCAACTATCCGTCTATCCGTCCATTAATCCATTAACCTTCGTTGTTCGTGCGATATCTGCAGTTCCAAGGTATGGATTGGTACCAAACTTTGGATATACATTACCCGTAGGGCAAAGAGGAACCCTATTCATTTGCGATCAAAGGTCAGTGTCTTGTGCGCTGTCCTCAGTGTCTTATAGAGTGGATAAGGGTGTCTGGTCCCAAGCTGCTTCAAAGATTTCTTCTTTGAAGTAGCAGGAATGCAACGTGGCCGGATGGTGCTTAGTTGGTTCATTGCGATAAAGCTAGAATATTGTTGAAAGCGACGTTAAATTCTATTCACTCACTCGCACACTCAAAGGTCAAGGTCACAGTCCTCCCAAACTGCATCCAGTTCTGACTATACTATGAGGTTGGACTATTCAGAGTTGTCTCCCCTACATGTATATGGCATTTATTCCATGGAGTTGTCTCCCCTGTTTGATACATGTCTGAAACAGCTACATTCAGATAAACAGCTGAGAAATAGAAAGCATGCATTTACAAATTTAACTGGGAAAGGCGTCATTTATGAACTTTATATCTGTTTATTAACTAGAGAACAAAGATTTACTTCATCACGTTCTTCACATTTTTCTTCATTCGTGAAAAATGTTCCCACCTGAAAGGAATCTATTTGAAGGAAAATTTATATTTTCTTGTATTTGACATTTGTCAGATTTAGTTTGGGCGTGTGAGCTCTTGTCTCTTGTTTCAAGGTCAGCTAGTTACCAAGAGTTAAGCCCCTTTTAGTTTATCATTGAAACTTCGTAGGAATAAGATGTCTCAAATGTTACATTCTTGTAAGCACAAAATCTTAGACCTTTCTCTGCATTGCTAGCTACCAATCGGGACCAAGGCCATTAAACAACCTTGAAATTTGGACCAGTGTAATTCCAGATGTACAGACATATTGAAGCCCCTTTTTGATTAATTTTGGCCTAATCTAAAACCCTGGTAACTCAAGTCTATGAGGACTTCTATGAGGAATAATTTTCATAATCTCTCACAAAGTTATCAATTTTTAACATGCTCCCTTCAAGGATGTTATGTTGTTTGTTACTTGTTTTGCTGAGAAAAGAATGTAAGGTCATTAAACAAGGCATAATGGCAATTCACACTTAAGTGATTTAGGACTATTTTGCATCTGTATGTAATATTAGAAGCAAATTAACTGGAAGTGTGTACCATTAGATAAGACTAGCTAGACAGCATTGGCATGACTAGATTCTAGACCCTTCCACATTCTCACACATGTAAGATTGTAGATGAAATGCAAGAGCACAATGTGAGGGATCATGGATGAGAGAGAGAGAGAGAGAGAGAGACATTTATGGTTTTAACAGTGATAATGGGTGTGATTAATTATGTACGTTTCATAGGTTTAGTGCTCATCTCTGGCCGTACCTTGGCAGAATGTGGGTTTGTCATAGATATAAGATCGGTCATAATTTTTAGGAGTGGCGAGTCACATTCACGACCTCATATTTTCTCAGAATTGAGCATAATAAAGGCCAGGTCAGCATCATATATTTCATCCCCTTTGAACAAAGATGTGAGCAAAACTGGAGAGATTCCCACGTTTCATTCCCTCGAAGACAACCAAGAGATCATTCTACAGCATATCTCCCTTATCAGCTTGACTTTTCTATGAACAAGTCGAAGCATGCATCCATCCGTTGCTGTTATTTTTAACGGACCGTTTGAGTACTATTTGTTATGTACCAGTACAGAATACACACACCTGGATGGAGCATCAGGATTGCTATTCAAATTTCAGCATCAGCTCATCTCCAATGATGCATCACTCGATTTTTAGCCCACCATCATCAGATGGTGGGCTGTTCAAATCACTTTTTGTCGTCCGTCGTCCGTCCGTAAACAATTCTTGTTATCGCGATTTCTCAGGAACTACTTTCTGGATCTTTCTCAAATTTGGTACACAGGTTGGGGTCTAGTTGTGCAAGATACCTTTTTTGGTCCGATTCGAAAATCCAATATGGCCACCAGGCAGCCATCTTGGATTTCCCCATGAAACCTTGTTATCGCGATTTCTCAGGAACTACTGCATGGATCTTCCTCAAATTTGGTACACGGGTTCCCATTGGGGTCTAGTTGTGCAAGATACCTTTTTTGGTCCGATTCGAAAATCCAATATGGCCACCAGGCAGCCATCTTGGATTTCCCCATGAAACCTTGTTATCGCGATTTCTCAGGAACTACTTAATGGATCTCTCTCAAATTTGGTACACAGGTTCCCCTTGGGGTCTAGTTGTGCAAGATACCTTTTCTGGTCCGATTCGAAAATCCAATATGGCCACCGGGCATCCATCTTGGATTTCCCCATGAAATCTTGTTATCACGATTTCTCAGGAACTACTGCATGGATCTTTCTCAAATTTAGTACACAGGTTCCCCTTGGGGTCTAGTTGTGCAAGATACCTTTTTTGGTCCGATTCGAAAATCCAATATGGCCAGCGGGCAGCCATCTTGGATTTCCCCATGAAATCTTGTTATCACGATTTCTCAGGAACTACTGCATGGATCTTTCTCAAATTTGGTACACAGGTTCCCCTTGGGGTCTAGTTGTGCAAGATACCTTTCCTGGTCCGATTCGAAAATCCAATATGGCCACCAGGCAGCCATCTTGGATTTCCCCATGAAACCTTATCGCGATTTCTCAGGAACTATTGCATGGATCTCTCTCAAATTTGGTACACAGGTTCCCCTTGGGGTCTAGTTGTGCAAGATACCTTTTCTGGTCCGATTCGAAAATCCAATATGGCCACCAGGCAGCCATCTTGGATTTCGCCATGAAACTTTGTTATCGTCATTTCTCAGGAAATACTGCATGGATCTTTCTCAAATTTGATACACAGGTTCCCCTTAGTGTCCAGTTGTGCAAGATACCTTTTTCGGTCCGAATCTAAATCCAATATGGCCACAAGGCAGCCATCTTGGATTTCTCCATGAAACCTTGTTATCGCGATATCTCGGGAACTACTGCATAGATCTTTCTCAAATTTGGTTCACAGTTTCCCCTTGGGGTCTAGTTGTGCAAGATACCTTTTTTGGTCCGATTCGAAAATCCAATATGGCCACCAGGCAGCCATATTGGATTTCCACATGAAAATATTATCGTCATTTCTCAGGAAGTACTGCATGGATCTTTCTCAAATTTGTTACACAGGTTCCCCTTGGTGTCTAGTTGTGCAAGATATCTTTCCCGGTCCGTTTTGAAAATCCAGTATGGCCACCAGGCAACCATCTTGGATTTCTCCATGAAACTTTATCGTCATTTCTCAGGAACTAGTGCAAGGATCGTTCTCAAATTTGGTACACAGGTTCCCCTTAGGGTCTCGATATGCAAGATGCCTTTTTCGGTCCGAATCGAAAATCCAATATGGTCACCAGGCGGCCATCTTGGATTTTCCCATTTTGTTATCGTGATTTCTCAGGAACTACTGCATGGATCTTTGTTAAATTTGGTACACAGGTTCTCCTTGTCTAGTTGTGCAAGATACCTTTTTCGGTCCGAATCGAAAATCCAATATGGCCACAAGGAGGCCATCTTGAATTTCCCCTTGAAAACATTGTTATCGTAAATGCTCAGGAAATATTTCATGGATCTTTATGAAATTTGATACACAGGTCCCACATGGGGCCTAGTAGTGCAAGATACCTTTTTTAGTCCGATTCGAAAATCCAAGTTACGCTTCAAATTAATACGGTATTCTCGAGTTGTGACGTTGCATCACAAGAGTCGGCGGATCAAACGGTGGGGCATATTCTATATATTGACTATAGAGAATATCCATACCTTCACCTTCCATATCAAGGAATTCAAATAATTCGGAATTAAAATGTATTTCTTCAAATTTTAAATCAGTTTTCTTTAGTCCATGCAGTGGCAAGTGAACTGCTCCACCCTTTCGTCTGCCGGCGGGTCGGCTACATGAAGGGACGTCACACTTGTGACTCAACGTCACAACTCAACAACTGTAGACTACTGCATGTTTTGATCCAAGGGAGATAATCAGGATTCAGGCACTTTTGAAGTTTCAACATTACTGCGCAGACCGGATCCCTTGTACCATCTTACTATTTTCGAGCATGGTATCTCAAAAGCCCAGTAAACAGAACAGAATTTGCATTCGTTCCTAATTATGAAATCTTAAGTATGTTTCATAGCTCATGCCAAAGTGTCAAAGAGATTGGTCCTCGCTTCCAGTACCCAATGATGACACGTGTAAAAAAAAAAAAATAAAAAAAAAAAATACTACAAAACAAAGGCGAAGGATCCTACGTACATGTACTTTCACTTTCAGACTAACTTTGCTCATTTCTCTTGTATTATAACAATCGACATAAGTGCAGTTTCTAGAAATCTTGAAACTCCTGAAACTTACATTATATCTTGGTGTTTTTCAGTGTCCCTTTAAATCCTTCAGGATCTCTCGTTGTTTTTAATCATGCGAACATGAAACTTGTCAATCTTTTTGTGAACATAACAAATGTTATTAGAAGGGAGGCTGGGTAGCCAATGCATTGCAGCGAGTCTAACTGTAACGTGCATAATTCTAGTTCATTTGCTTCTGGTATTATTTTGATAAAAAGACAATACTTGACTATTTAGGTTTGTCCAAAATCCCAGACATCGATATATAAAAAAGCCTATAGGCTCTAGTTATAACTTCTCAGTGTAAGTTGGTCCTATGACTGACAAGGGGCATGATTTGAAATGTCTAAATTTTGATCTCAAGGATATAATATAGATGTTTTCACTTTCTGCTGAGGTCCCCCTTGAATCTCTCCAAGAAGAAAGGGGCCTTAATAGGTTACATATTACCAAGCTAAATTTCTCCTATTTTTTTCATTTCAGGCTGTTTGACCAGTGAAGACTTTCTTAAAGTGTGGAAAGGACTACATTATTGTATGTGGATGTCTGACAAACCAATTGTTCAGGTAAACTTCTCCAGCTATCATCTGTAAACATCATGGTTAAGAAACAGGAGGAAGGTGACACTGAAAATATTAGCAATAAGCATTTTGTGGATCAATATTTAAACATATCATTAGGAATGGTAGTTTACAACAGGTTTCATGTGTATATATAAGTTTTACAGAAACAATTCAAAGACAATCAACCAGTCAGACATACTATACAGTGAGTAATGTTTTAACCAATAAAATCAACTAAAATGAAATTAACCAGAAAGGTGCTCACATGGACTGAAGCCAATGACAGGAATTATGGAGGGTATGCATCTGGAAAGTGTGCGTTCTTATCTTTGCTTTGAGACACAATTCTATTGTGGATTTTCTTGCCTGATATAAAGAGCTTCTCTGAAAATGAGGGTGTTCCAATCATTGGCTTTGTCAGTAAATCTTACAGCATGTACAGTGTAACAATACAAATTCTGCTAATTGTTTAGCTGGCACAGTGGCTCGACTGTTTTCTGGATCAAACATGTCTTTTCCAATGAATATTCTCCCTAATTTGTTTCATTGGCTAACACAGGCAGTTCATGTGAGCACCTTTCTGGTTAATTTCATTTTTAGTTGATTTCATTGGTTAAAACATTACTCACTGTATAGTATGTCTGACTGGTTGATTGTCTTTGAATTGTTTCTGTAAAACTTATATATACACATGGAACCATTTCTGAGGATGACATGAAAAAATATAATTATGTTGAAATATTGATCAACAAAACACCTACCTCATGTATTATGCCAAGTTAAATAAAATATATATAATCAGTATATTTCATTACTCCTGTAAGGCAAATTGTGAAGGACAAGTACATGTACTTTGACCCGGTGGAGCTCCCAGAGATTGACCTGGGGTGTCATTATGTACACTCCAGGTCATGATAAGAATAGGCTTCAGCCCCTCGGAGAGCTTGTCGTAAGAGGCGACTAACTGAAGCACCAGCTGGGTTCCCGGATGTTAAAAGGAATAGCAGCCTACTTGTGTGGTTTCCAGGTGTGAAAAGGAATAGGAACCAAACGTTGGGATATGACTGAAATAGTGTTGAAAGAGACGATAAATCATATTCACTCACTCAGTCCTCGAGTATGCCAAGCTACATGAACATGAACATTTTTGAAGGTTGCAGAATTGTTATACACCCGTCGTGAGACCAGGTCATATAATGCAATATTGAATTAAGTCCACCTGTCTGCCTGTTAACTTTTTGTCTTCATGTGATATCTTCAGTTCCAGTTTATGGATTGGTACCAAAATTGGGGTATACATGTAGGGCCTATACCTCACTCATGGGGCAAGAGGAACCCTGATTATTTAGGTTATCAACCATTCTCACAGTTTTCATCAGAAGCTTCTGAACTTCGTAGACATACTTGACTTAGTTTGAAGAAGTGTATGTACTATTTATGAGATGAAATATTAATTTTGTCATATTTATGATGTTTTGGACTTTGCCGATTTTTGCATCTATTCCAGCATATAGACTTTTATGTGTCTGTCCGTCATACTTACCTTGTATCTACATGTACTCTCACAGTTTTCATCAGAAGTTTCTGAATCATTGTACACTTATTTAACATGGTTTGAAGATGTACATTATGAGGACTAATGATGTTATTTGTTCTGTCAAAACCAGGAGGAGCTAGCTTCCAGTATATCCAGACTTGTACATCATCTAAGTGGTAATCATCAACAGGCCTTCCTCTTCATTGAGACATTCTGCCGAACAGAAGCCCGTGAATGGCATGGTATTGATCGCTGGAGAATTGACAAATTCATGATGGTGTGTTCTCTATTGGGATTGTTCCAGTATCTTATACTATGTGAGCTGTGGTGTTTGGGTGGGATGATTAGAATTAATACATGCATTCTCTCTAGAAAAGAAAAGTGGGGGGGGGTGGGAGTTGGGGGTGCATACACACGTGTTTACTTCACTGACCCTGGCAATAATTACGATTGACCAGGGGATGTCACTGTGCAAAACTCAGATCATGGGATTGACCTGGAATATCACTGTACAAAGCTCAAATCATGGGATTGACCAGGGGATGTCACTGTGCAAACCTCAGATCATGGGATTGACCTGGAATATCACTGTACAAAGCTCAAATCATGGGATTGACCAGGGGATGTCACTGTGCAAACCTCAGATCATGGGATTGGCCTGGAATATCACTGGGCAAACCTCAGGTCATGGGATTGACCTGGAATATCACTGTACAAAGCTCAAATCATGGGATTGACCAGGGGATGTCACTGTGCAAACCTCAGATCATGGGATTGGCCTGGGATGTCACTGGGCAAACCTCAGGTCATGGGATTGGCCTAGGATGTCACCGTGTAAACTGCAGGTCATGAAAAGAATTAAGGACCTCAGCTTCTCAGACTGGTTGTTGTAAGAGGCGACTAACTGAGGCGCTTTTCCCGGTTTGATAAGAAATAGAACCCAGACATTGTGATATGCCTGAAATATTGTTGAAAGCAATGGAAATATTTCATATATCCACTCACTCAACCCCTCATATTTGTATGTTGACATGTGTATGTGATCAGTGATTTGATAATTATATGTCTGTTATTGACAGTTGGTACGACAGTGTCTTCACGAGAGTCTCGTGTTTTTGCGGAATACTGGCTGGGACCGAAATCATGTGACAAAGTTTACAGAAATCGTGTCCACAGAGATAGTTGATGCATTGGGTGAGAAACACATACCAGATGGACTCAAGTACCATGTGATCGACTTGTACATATCAGAGCTGAGTTCAGTGGCAGCCAATCAGGTACCTTCATTTAGTGTACAGTAAATCTATTCATTAATTCATCCACCCCAATGATGTTCAGTCGCCCACAGATTGTGCCATGACTTTCATGACTGAATATGTGGTTATAAATTATGTAGGAGGTGCTACATGTAAATACATGTAAATAAAGCATTGTTGTTGTATCATTTCCCCAACTTTCCGTTCAAATAGTTATTCTTGCAAATTATATAATAAACTGACGTAAATTTGAGGTGTAATGTGTCAGTTTTCAATCAGTATCGATTTTTCCTGCTCGTTATAATGGATATCGTGTTAACCAAATCAACTATTGATGATCATACATGTGTATATGTTTGTTTAAATCAAGACAAGTAAATTGACAATAATGTGATGCCACATAACCAGCAGAATTGGTTCAGATATAGATAGTGTCCCTCCAGCCATTCAGTCTCAGAATATCACCCATAATACCTACATTTTAGAAAGGATCTGGTGGGTTTATTTAGATTGGAAGACTACAAAAATGTACAAACGATTTCGAGAGATAACTGCTCTGAAAATATATTCTGTGTACATGTGGTATGCGAACATATAATAATAGTGACAAACACTGACTTAACGAGGAAGAATGTGACTGCGACTGTGTTAAACATTAGGATCTTAATTACACAGCACCGGAACCTGTCCAGCGAGAGCGGAATGAGATTTGTAATGACTACAGCCTGAATGCTAGCCTATAACAATCCTTTTTTCCCCATTTACTCAGATTTCTGCAGATCAAGTGACTGAGTTTTTGAAGCCATTTTGGAACTCATTGCCAACTATAAGGAGGTAACTTTTTTTTCGTTATGTCTATCAATATTTTGTCATCAAAGTCATAAGCAGCCTATCATGATTACTGTATAAAGTCATGTTGGCTGTTTTTGGTGATGGATATATAATAAACTCAGCTTAACCATAATAATATAGAGGAGTGAAGAAGTACTACATGCCTGTCCGCCTCTAAATTGCATTTCCAAACAATAACTATTAAAAACCTAAAAGATTCTTTCCAAATTTGGTCTGTGGGTACCTTGCTCAAGATTTGGCTTGAGATTGTTTTTCGTGCCGATTCGTGTACATAGGTGGCACCACCTGAGGGCTATGTTAAAGTATGTTTCCACACAATAACTTTCGAAAACCTAGACGGATTCTTTCCAAATTTGGTAAGTGGGTACCTCGCCTCAGTATCTCGCTTGGCATTGTTTTTCATGCCGATCCGCATATAGGTGGCACCACCTGGGGGGTCAATTTAAAATTGCGTTTCCGGACAATAACTTTTAAAACCAAATTTGGTATATGGTTACGGTACCTTGTCTGAAGATCTCGCATGGGATTGTTTTTCATGCCTATCTGCTTAGGGCTGTTCCAGAAAATGGTACATGAGGTGAGGAGAAGACACCTTTTTCGGAACTCAACCACCCATACACCATTTATCATAACTCCCTAATTTTAAATGGCTGTATACCACCAACCACACATATAACATAGGACTGGAAAGCTCCATAGGACTCCTCCCCATCCCATGTCCCTTGTTTCTGGAACAACAGCCCTATGCTGACAAAGTAACTTTGCTAAAACTATAAACAATTTGATTCTCCATTTCCCATGCTGGGGATCTTGACTCAGATCTTGGTTGGGATTGTTTAATACCAATTAGCCTATAGGTAGTTCCAATTGTGAGCCAATTTTTAATTGCATTTCTGGACAGTAACTCTTATAAATGTGATTCATGGATTCTTTTCCAAATTTGGTATGTGGGTACCTTCCCTTAAAGTGAGCGTAAGGCTGTGACAACACTCACACTGTGTGGAAGAACTACATGTATATTAAAAATATCATTTGGCAGCAACAAATATTTTTTGTGATTTTCCTTCAATAAAGAATTTCAAACATTGGAATGATTGACTGGTGCAACAATTGACTGGGGTTGGCCATATCCAGTGTATTAGTAGCCTTGCGCCAATGAAAACGCTTATGCCGTAGCACGTGATATTTTCCTGCGACGTATCACTTTGTTGTGGCATTGCTGTAACATGAGTTGTAATGGCGGAGGTGGACAGCTCAGCTGTTTTAAGCATGTTCGATGGTGTTGTGTGTCTCCAGCAAGTGTTTACCGTGCTGAAACGTTCCATGAACTACTCACCACTTTCGTTGACATCGGAGCATTTTGGTTCGAACTGGTAACCCTGTAAACCTTCCATTTGTCTCTTCGTCAAAACTTGGAAGTCAGGCTATCCTCCTCGTACGTCGCCATGTTTACATGCTTACTACGCTTTCTAACTCCACGAAGTAGAGAGCTACGAGGTGATACGTCACTACACTGATGTGAGATAGCCAATATGGCGGTGGCCGGGGAACAATAATACAACAGAGATAATTTCATTCCTGCAAAAGCATCCCAAAAAATATTTGTTGCTGCTGTTTGATACTTTCAATGTAGTTCATTCCCACAGAGTGCATGTTGCCTCAGCCTTTATTTCACTTAACGATTGAGAATGCTTTTGTGCCGATTCGCCTGTAGGTGGCACCATCTGGGGTCCATGTTAAAATTGTTTTTCCTAAGTTTTACATCATTACTCTCTCCACAAAATATATGGGATGTTTTCTTTACTTAACAGGGGATACCTCCTCGATCGTATTCGATCGATTGTATGTAGTATTATTATGTCTCCCCCAACTATGTTGGGGGGAGACATCTAGTGTTTGTGATGTCTGTCTGTCTGTCTGTCTGGTTGGATGTCTGGATGTCTGGATGGATGTCTGTCCGTCCCCTTGCCTTGTCTGCAAGATATCTTGAGAACTGCTGGATGGAATTTCACCAAACTTGGATGGAAGCTTCATTGGGATAGCCCCCTCATTTGATTAGGTTTTGGTGTATGTGTGTGCATTCATCCGTGTCCGGTGTCTGTCCGTCCGTCCATCTACTTGTACATGTATATACAGGCCTTGTCTGCAAGATATCTTGAGAACTACTGGACGGAATTTCACCCCACTTGGATGGAAGCTTAAGTGGGATAGCCCCCTCATTTGATTAGATTTTGGTGTGTGTGCGTGCATTCATCCATGTCCGGTGTCCGTCCGTCCGTCCATCTACTTGTACATGTATATACAGGGCTTGTCTGCAAGATATCTGGAGAACTACTGGATGGAATTTCACCAAACTTGGATGGAAGCTTCATTGGGATAGCCCCCTCATTTGATTAGGTTTTGGTGTATGTGGGTTTATTCATCCGTGTCCGGTGTCCGTCCGTCCGTCCATCTACTTATACATGTATATACAGGGCTTGTCTGCAAGATATCTGGAGAACTACTAGATGGAATTTCACCAAACTTGGATGAAAGCTTCATTGGGATAGCCCCCTCATTTGACTGGGTTTTGGTTTGTGTGCATGCGTTCATCCGTGTCCGGTGTCCGTCCGTCCATCCATCTACTTGTACATGTATATACAGGCCTTGTCTGCAAGATATCTTGAGAACTACTGAACGGAATTTCACCACACTTGGATGGAAGCTTCAGTGGGATAGCCCCCCTCATTTGATTATGTTTTGGTATGTGTGCGTGCATTCGTCCATGTCCGGTGTCTGTCCGTCCGTCCATCTACTTGTACATGTATATACAGGGCTTGTCTGCAAGATATCTGGAGAACTACTGGATGGAATTTCACCAAACTTGTATGGAAGCTTCATTGGGATAACCCCCTCATTTGATTAGGTTTTGGTGTATGTGCGTGCATTCATCCGTGTCCGGTGTCCGTCTGTCCATCCATCTACTTGTACATGTATGTACAGGCCTTGTCTGCAAGATATCTTGAGAACTACTGGACGGAATCTCACTCCCCTTGGATAGAAGCTATAGTGGGATAGCCCCCTCATTTGATTAGGTTTTGGTATGTGTGCGTGCATTCATCCATGTGCGGTGTCCGTCCGTCCGTCTACTTGTACATGTATGTACAGGCCTTGTCTGCAAGATATCTTGAGAACTACTGGACGGAATCTCACTCCCCTTGGATAGAAGCTATAGTGGGATAGCCCCCTCATTTGATTAGGTTTTGGTGTGTGTGCGTGCATTCATCCATGTCCGATGTCCGTCCGTCCGTCTACTTGTACATGTATATACAGGGCTTGTCTACAAGATATCTGGAGAACTACTGAACAGAATTTCACCAAACTTGGATGGAAGCTTCATTA
>JAVTVY010045524.1:0-202314 GCA_036873755.1 Hanleya hanleyi
ATGTATGTCGTATGTGTATGTAAGCTGCAGTTGCCAATACATGGCACAGTATACATGTGCTGATATTGCATGCTCTCTTCTGTTCCTGAAGGTGATGTAGTCCGTGTCTATATATATATATATATATATATATATATATATATATGCCCTCAGTTTGTGTATACGGTAATTCCCCTAATAATTCAATCACAGGAAGTTCACTTTTCAACTCTGTTTTTCAAACACAGAGAAAAACTAACAGTCCCATTCTTCATTCAAATTGAAGAAAAGCCATATAATGACAAAATGGGATACTTTGCAGCTGGTGCCATCAAGAATATTTTCAGATATAAGCCATTTTTGCTGCACTTCCTGTGATCGAATTATTAGGGGAATTACCGTACATGTCTATCAGCCCTCAGTATGTGATGTACATGTATGTCAACAGTAGCAGGGCTGGAAGTAAGGATTAGGCAATGGTAACCTGTTCATAAGTTACCTGTTCATAGGTTACTGTGTAATCAATGGTGGTAACCTGAGTGAGTGAGTGAGCTAGGGTTTAACGTCATGTTTAACACTATTTCGGCCATATCATGACGATATAGCTAACAAAGAAACGATTAGCTGGACATGTGTGACTACCCATGTACATGTACAGCCATCATGTATAGGAAATTAACCTTCCACTCGTGGCAACAAACCGGGTACAAAAACTCCTGCTGCACACCTACATGAAGGCAGATGGTAACCTGAAAGGTCATCAAGGTCATTGACATGTTTGACCAATCAACATGATCAAGTTTATGGGGACCTGTTAAAGACAGGTTACTGGTTTTCTAGAGGTGGTAACCTTCCGGCCACCTGTCGTTCAGGTTGCCACGGGTTCCTGTTGCTTCAATGCATTTTGCTGAGAAGCAACAGGAACTTGCTAATGTGATCACTTGTCTTTATTGCATCATGTAAATGTCGTGTGTGTGTCTTGTGTGCTGTCCTCGGTGTTTTATCATGGGTTGGATGGAGGGTGTCCCTTCATGCTGCTTCAAAGATTTCTTCTTTGAAGTACTGGTAGCAGGAATGCAACTTTGCTGGGTGGTGCTTAGTTGGTTTTGCGATATGACTGAAAACAATGTTGAAAGCAACATTAAATCCTATTCACTCGCTCACTCACTATTTCCAGCCTTGCAGTATCTATGTATTTATTGTGACATTAGTCCTTTAATAACATATTGTAAATATTGCTGTCTGTATATTATAGTGTGCATCATTATGTTGTTTATCACTTGTACACATGTTATAACCTCATCAATGTGTGGGGGAGGTTCCAATTGGAGTGTGACACTATAATTAGGACCCAATCTCAGTGGAGATCATGGGACTAAATATAATAACTACAAGATACACCCAACAACAGCTGTCTAGATATTCTTGCTTTCAGTTCATTTATATGTATCATATGTGTGGAGGATGATGCTTTCACTTCATCAGATTTTCTCTGCAGTGTTGATTATTTCTATGATAGCTGTTGCTCTCTTCATTTTATTCTTCATACACATTCAGTTATTACAATAGACTGTACAACATGCAATAGGCCTACACATGATTTATCATTGAATTCATACAGCTCCCTTCATAGCATGTTTATATTACTGGCTTTTAACCTAAATTTGGTTGTTGCTGCTATCTTGAAACTTCTTCTCAATTCTATGTACATTCTTCTGGGATGTTGTCTGCACATTATCATTTCACACAGTTTAATGACCTAGATATATTACCTTACTCCTATTCACTGTACTTGCTATGATATTTTTGTTTGCAAATCCTTCACACTGTTTTTATACATGATATAATTGTATTGGTGAAAGCAGGGAAGGCATATGTATTTATTTGTGCATTAGTATTCCAAAGTATCATTGCACATGTTGAAATTCCAGCGCTGAAAAATTTAAAAAAAATCTAAATCCTCTATTTCAATCACAGAAACTGACGTTTTCCAAATGTCTGCCGCTGTCCAAATTAATCACAACAAAAAGCTGGGTTTTTTTCCCGAATTCATAAGATCATTGATTATATATTGATTATATATTGATTATATATTGATTATTTCAGTGTTTTTAGAGGCTGATCCAAATTATTAGATTGTGCACGATTAACATTTAATATAATGATTGAATTGTTGATGATTGAATTGTTGATGATTTAGATGGGAAAGTACATTGTACATGTACATGTATTGGTATTCCTGCAAAAAAAAACAAAAAAAAACCCAATATACATTATTGATAATGCAGTGTTCACTATCATTCCAGATTTCATTGACATCAATTGGTGGCCTTCGCTTTAAGAATGCTCAGTTATTACACCTGCCAAGCTTCAACTTGCAAATTTCTTGCACTTTCTAGGAATTTACATATTCTTTTTCCTGACATTCTATATTTTGTGAATGGTGCATCTTGCTGCATTTTGACGGTATCTGTAGTGAAGCTTTGTTTTCTTGCAGCCCTTTCTCAGTCCTGTCAGTACCTCAGACTGGGATAGAAACACTGGCATGTCGCCCACCAACCCTCCACACCTGGACTTCCTGGGGCAAGAAATGGCTGACCTTCAGCAAGTGCTCGTTTCCATGGCATCAGGTAAAGTGTGGGTGGCAGAGTTAGTTATATGCTATATGTAATGTATCTTCAATTGAAATTAAAAAAACAACAAAGCAAAAACAAGTAAATTCAAGATGGCTGCCATTTCTTCTGTGGAAATGCACTAAATCTCGCAACTTCCAATAATCAGTTTTGCAGGGAAAATATGGCGGAATAAGGATAATCGAGATGGAACCCATTTACTTCGAGCCAAGCTGGCATTGAACCCTAAAAATATCTACACTTGTCCTTCAGTATAACACTGTTCATTATAAATTGGGTTTCAGTGTCGCATGGCTAGTGATATGTCTCCCAGAATACAGCTGTAATAAGTATACTGCTGTTATGAAGACTCACTATAGTGTGACTCACCTATAGTGTGACTCACCTATAGTGCAGTCAATATTTTGTCTCCCAACTTCAGCGTTATAGTGACGGACAGGTGTATGTTGTATTCACTAATAAGAAGCCTGTCAAAGATGACTCTCATCAAAGTAGTATTGATTACTCAATTCCTTCACTGGCACGACTGAAGATCAGGTCTTTGACATGTGATCCAAACATCTTTGAACATCACGGATCTTATGGTTATCTGACCTTTTCAATGGCGTCAATCCTTCCACATGGATCATCATTATTAGAGACTATCCTTTGTGAAAGATTCATTGAAGTTGAATAAAGAGATAAAAACAAACCCCATTTCCATCCAGGCACATCTCAAAAACAGAGAATTTATTTTTAGCCATAAATCTACTTGTACAAATTCTAATGAGAGGCTTGCAGAACAGGACCAGAAGATGAACCAAAAGTGGTAATTCTGTCATTTGATTGGTTAACTCAGCGATAAAACAGAAAGTGGTAATTCTGTCATTTGATTGGTTAACTCGGCAAAGAACAGGAAGTGGTAATTCTGTCATTTGATTGGTTAACTCAACGATAAACAGGAAGTGGCAATTGCAGAATCAGAATGGTATCGTGAAATTCCCCTATTAAACACATTCCCAGCCTGTCAAATTTATTGTGGATTAAACTTTTTTGATGCAGTGGCAATTGAAAAATACAAGATTTGTTATGAACTGCATTGTGCATAAACTAACAATCCTGGAATTTTAAATACAATTGATTGGCCTACACGATGCAGGTACCATATAATCCACTTTATTGAGAGAACAAAGAAGAGCCTGTCTGTGCAGTGAACTGTGGTTGGTGATCAGCTACTGTTCATATATTTTCACTTTGCCCTATATTTTAATCCGGCAAAATATTTTTAACCAGTGATAACTGACAAATTTTTATGTACTGGTAATATTATATTTGCCATATTATATTTTAAGTGTATAATGACACTTGTTTTGAATACTGGGAAAATATAGTAGGTCTCTACATGTATGAAATTATGTCAGTTATCACTGGTTCTACAATATTCTCCTGGGTAAAAAGATAGGGCAAAATGAAAATATATGAACCAGTAGCTGATCAGCTGAAGTTGCTGGTCACTGCACAGACAGGCTCTTCTTTGTTCTCTCAATAATGTGCAAAAGGCAGATTGCAGACATATCACACAGTTAACACATGTCAGACATTTTTTTAATGTGAAGAAAATAGTTATGAAAAAAAAATCTAAAATACAAAGTTTCGGATAAATTGATTGTTTATTCTCGTGGAATATGCCAAAGACTTTTGCCCAGTTCCTTCAATGACCAAATTGACATGAATCATTTTGCATCAGGAAGCAAATCGGCCAGTTATCAGGTTAGGGCGATCCCGCTCTCTAAAATGGAGATGAAAAGGGTCCTTTTGGCTCATTAACTTTTGATTTCCAATTAACCGATGCTTCAAAACTTCAGGCGCATCAATTTATCTATTGTCCCACATCCTAAAATTAATTTGCTATTTGAAAAACCAGTCAATGTTGTTTAAACAGCACGACAGATGTTTGTCCCATTATTATGCAAATTAGATACATGTAGATGACAATTTATTTTTTTTACTAACATTTGATGCCGATATACGTATCTGTGTGTGCCTCAAGAGGATTTTGCTGAATTCATTATGTGAACTGATTTATTGAGCAAAAATGACCCTTTTTACCTTCATTTTAGAGAGCGGGATATAGAACATAAAAAGATGTAAGTCTGCCTCATGTGATGTTACCAAGAGGATGATATAATCAATCAATTTATTCCAGGGCACCTAGAATAAAAGAAATATAAATGTAAGGAAGGAAAGGATATATTCAATGTCATAATGAACATGATAGTACAGACCCAATAAAATTTTACTTGAGGACATTTATTTCCACTAGCAATTAGTATATTTCTACTTTTATTTCTGCTTTCAAATTTGTGAATCATTTGGGTGTCTTTGATGAGTGGCATTTAGACCGGGCTGGTTAGTCTGCTAGTAAACCTGGCCCAAGAGTGCTGACGTCAATGGGGGTATTTGATCTGTACCAGTGTACCATAAATAGCCTCAATGACGGTTAGCTATAATGATGCTGTAGTGATTAGAGCCTATATCAGATAGATATATACATGTATATACTCTATTATGGCAGATCAGGATATCCATTAGCATTTAGTGTTGTCTGCTAGAACTAGGATTGTGGTTTATTACTGGTCCGGGACAGGTACACAGTCTTAACAATCAAGTCTTAAACACGGAAATGATACAGGAATGATACTGATTCATTAAATGGGAAAAAAGATATCTGTAATAGTGTTTAAATGAAGTTTTTAAGAAAAACAGTGTTTTAACAAAATTAATTCTCTTGAAAATAATGAATTTGACTAAAGTGAAATATTAATTTCTTTGATTCTGCACAAAAAGTATGTATTTCGTACTGACAAAATACCCAAGTTTTATATCGTTATTTCGTACTGACAAAATACCCAAGTTTTATATCGTTATTTCGTACTGACAAAATACCCAAGTTTTATATCGTTATTTCGTACTGACAAAATACCCAAGTTTTATATCGTTATTTCGTACTGACAAAATACCCAAGTTTTGTATCGTTATTTCGTACTGACAAAATACCCAAGTTTTATATCGTTATTTCGTACTGACAAAATACCCAAGTTTTATATCGTTATTTCGTACTGACAAAATACCCAAGTTTTATATCGTTATTTCGTACTGACAAAATACCCAAGTTTTATATCGTTAACGCTCAAAAATCAAAAGTGACATGGCACAGCTTTGACTGACCTTTGAAATCGGGCTTTCAACTGTCATATATTTTTTAACATGATTTTTTTAATATATGTAAAATATGAGACTTTGAACCAAAATGAATCTATTGTTTGCAAAGTTACCATATTACATGATGTACATCAAAATATTATTTTGGTTCTGCTTGCATGTTCTGAACGGTTCTGCTTGCATGTGTTATGCAGTTTAAATGAAATGCATTATTTGATTTCTGGTATTTCAGTTTTCAAACTGCATGGCAATTGTTGGAGCCGCATCTTGCGCTGCAGTAAATTCTTGACAACATACATTTCATATCTCTTCATTTCATTTTTGTACTCTGCTGCATTGCCGGTGTCTGTACAGTAAAATTTAGAATCTTGAATCTTGAATCATGGACTATTTTAGACTAGTTCTCAGACAGAGAACACATTGAAGCATGACTCACTCTGAGCTTCATCTGTGGAGTTCTAGGTAGTTGATGTTCATTTCTCTATGTCATGTGTCTATGATTCAACATGGAGCAATATCTTGAACTATCGATTTAAACTTGCCAAATATTCATTGGGATAAAACATTTCTTGAAATAGTATTGTTTTGATGCAAATTTACCATATTTACACCATTTAGCACTGATTAAAAACATGCCTCCATGTTGCAGCATTATAGGGAGAAATGAACATATACCCAGAAAGGACCTGGTGCGGTTTAATGGGATTTTGACCCCCATGAGGTGCAATTTGGAGTGCCAGAATGAAATATCACGAACAAAAGAATTTTTCAGTTAGTGTAGAGTTTAGTATCTTGTCTTATACTTTGAGTATTTTGTAGGCCCTGGGTCTTGTGGTTTTCTAATAACACCATCTTGAAGTAGTAGAGTTGTGCAAAATCGTCTATTTTGAGATGAAACCAGCACACTTTTCTCTTAGTAAACATATGAAGCCAGTCCAGAACCAAAACCGTGTTTGTGCAACAACAAACTGTTGACACTGTCGATATTTCAGAGTTAAGTTCATCCTGGTTCTCGACTGGCTTCATATGTTTACAGAGAGAAAAGTGTGCTGTTTTCCCCTACTAGTCCACTACTTCAAGATGCTGTTATTAGAAAACCAGAAGACCTAGGGCCCACGAAATACTCAGAGCATAAGACAAGATAATATACTTTACGCTACATATAACTGGAAGATTTCTTTCGTATGTGATATTTCATTTTGGCACTCAAAACCGCACCTCATGGGGGCCAAAATCTCATTGAATCGCACCAGGTCCTTTGTAGGCGAGACTTTGAGCAAGTAATGCCACACTGCACACTCCATCTGAGACCGATTTATTCTTCAGGAAACTTCCAGTCATTTGTTAATCGTCTTATGTTAGTTGATGATACGATTTGTTGTATGTTGATGATATGACTTGTCGTATGTTGATATGACTTGTCGTATGTTGATGATATGACTTCTCATATGATGATATGACTTGTCATATGTTGATGATATGACTTCTCATATGATGATATGACTTGTCATATGTGGATGATATGACTTGTCGTATGTTGATATGACTTGTCGTATGTTGATGATATGACTTGTCGTATGTTGATGATATGACTTGTCGTATGTTGATATGACTTGTCATATATGGATGATATGACTTGTCGAATGTTGATGATATGACTTGTCGTATGTTGATAATATGACTTGTCGTATGTTGATGTGACTTATAGATATACATTTATTAGAAAATGGAATTTAATTAAGAACAAAATCTTTGTTAAGAGCATCATCTTTGATTAAGAAGACAGTTTCCGAAGGCTTTGGACTGGTTAATTCTAATATATACTACATTAAATCTCTAGAAAAAAAAGTTGATATTGTGTGTCAAAGGAATGGTCCTGCATGGCGGATGATGGACGGTGTATGGCTGACAGTGTCTGTTGCTGTGTATACATGTACCATCAGTTATGGTTCTTGCATGTATCATTGACATTTATTTGTATCATATCCCCAGATGACACTGCATGTCAGTTAGTCCCCCCCCCCCCCCAATCAAATCCACAGTATCCTTGGTTATATATAGCATCATTGTTCACTACATATATGCACGTGACAATCACGTTATATACACATGACATTGTTTCATTTATTGATGCAAGTATGTATTATTGTATATTTCACTGAAAAATGGTCTGCTTCCAGTCATCGTCAAAATAATGGGAAATGGCAATATGGTCATAGAGAGAAGGATATATACAATGTAGTACTAGTGACTCATTATACTGTGAGAGCTCAGCCACTTGTACATTCATGTAGTTACCATGGTTACAAATTGCAGAAGATACATGTACTGTTAATCATTACAGAGTCGATCATTGTTCATTATGTCAAATTTGGACTGAACACCATGTTTTTCTATCCTTCATGTCCTTGCATGTTCACATATTGCCATTATGATGTACATGTAATAGGAAGTTCCACTTTACAGGGTTTGGATGAGAAGATTCATATTATTTCTAGGAGAATTTAAATCCTAGCTATGCTGGATGTGGATCCTAGCTATGCTGGATGTGGATCCTAGCTATGCTGGATGTGGATCCTAGCTATGCTGGATGTGGATCCTAGCTATGCTGGATGTGGATCCTAGCTATGCTGGATGTGGATCCTAGCTATGCTGGATGTGGCAAAAGGAATTATTTAAAAGTTATCATACTACATAAGTAAACTGGACGTTGAAGATGAAGCACATCTTCTCTACAGATGCACAAAACTCGATGACAAACGGCAAAAACTCAACATTGCACTATGATACACACAACAAACCACATACCAAAACATGAACATGACGGACAAACTACACACAGTACTGGGTCCTTCAACATGTAACGCTCCACTCTGTGGAAAAATCTGTCATGAACTCCTAGTACAGAGATCAAAGGTGCTTGCCAGACCCACTACTGACACCTGTACATAGTCTCAAAGATGTCTTATTATTTCCTGTGTGGTCAAAAGGTGAGTGAATGAGAGTATGAAAGCGATAGAAAGAGATGAATGATTTCTTCGGTATTATCATGTTGTACTGTTTTGTCATATTGCTCTTGTTTATTTAGTATGTTGGGAGTTACTCCCCCTGGTCCATGTACTTCTGCATTGATCGCAATAAACATATCGTATCGTAATGTACATTTATAATGTTTTATAGAAATAGACAAAGTCTGAGCTTATGCTACATGTACATGTACACATATGTAAATGTAACCCTCTCTGCAACATATTGGTAAAGTTACAATATATAGGCCTACCAATAAAAAAAACTTTGGCATACGAAAGTGGGGAACTTCTTGGCATATACATGTATTATCATCAAATTCTACATAATGTTGGAAAGCTTGGAGTATCGTCTCTGAATTTGTATCTCTTCATGTCCTTCATGTTCATTATGGCCTGTATGGTGTTGATAACAGTTTGTAAGTGTCAAAAGTATCTGCTCTCATGCCAGAACCTTGAAGTTTGCTGAAGTTCATAAAATTGCCAGTAAATATATTTGATGTTCTTATCAATTTCTATTTATTATATGCCTCAGATGTGAATATATAAGGTACCATACATGTGTTTCTGTCGTGAATTGTAATAATGGTATGATATGAAATTGTCACCAGCTTAGTCATGTTAGTATTCAGTATCTTTTTTGATCGTAATATCTCTCATGTATAATGTGTGTGTTCTTCATGTCTTAGAGAAGCCTACTGGCAGTTAACATTGGGGACCATCTATCATGTCTACTACACCCCCCCACCACCACCACTCATATTCTTGTAAAAGTTCAGGCATACTTTAAGCTCGTGGCATAAATATTCCAAATTAAAATTTGATCAACCCTATATTTGTGGACAAATTTCAATCAGTCATTCTAATTTGATCACCTTCTAAAATCATTAAAACAACAATGAAATTATTGGTTGGTTAGATTGGACCATTTGTTTAACTTACTGATCTATTAAATGTGATTACACCCTGATGTTATGGTGGGAAAGGACCATGTATGTTTAGATGGGCAAATGGCCCCAAAACAGGTGTGGTAGAAGTGCCAAAAATAAAATATTAAATAAATGTACAAGACTTAGAAATTGTTCAGTTTTCATGAAGTACAATATTATATTGTCTCACCTATACTCAGGAAAGTTTCAAGGCACTGAGGCGCATCATTCTCGAATAATATGGCTGTGAAGTAGTGCATTCGTGCAAAATCGCACCTGTCCATGTCAAACTGATCCAATCCTGTCACTGATTCAATCCTGTCAAACTGATCCAATCCTGTCAAACTGATCCAATCCTGTGATGATTGTTGTGGTTTCCATGGTAACATCATGCAAAACGTTGAACTTGATGAAGCCAAACACGAACTTGATGAAGCCAAACAGTTGCAGCTAGAGACTTTAAGTTTAGAATGCAGGATTGTTGAGTGGTCAACCACAAGCTTATTGAATTTGGGTACATGGCAATGATTTTTATACATCTGTCAATTTTGACGGGACTTATGGCGTCTGTCTGTCCATCTGTCCGTCAGTTAACTTTTCTTGTAAACGCAGCACAGAGTTTCTATTGAATTCTTTCTTAATTTGACAGGCATTATTGTCAATCACCATTTGGAGATGCGCATGTGACCTTTTTGACCTGATCCAATGTTTTCTCCAGACTTATGGCCCTTGAACGTTAACAAAACTACTTCCCTCAGCTACCTTGAATGCAACACAGCAAAGAATCTTTGCTTGATTCTTTCCAAATTTGCCACACATTATCGACAACATGTGGTGATGTGCGTGTTACCTTTTCGACCCAATCCGATGTTTTCTCCAGAGTTACGCCCTTTAATGTTGAAAAAACTTGCTTCCATAAGCTACAATTTCTTGTGACAAGATGATGAAGAGGTTTTACTGGATCCTTTACAAATTTGCCTCACATTAGCCTCACCATGTGGAAATGTGCATGTGACATTTTTGACCTGATCCAATGTTTTCTCCAGTTATTCCCCTTGATTGTAAAAAAAACACTATTTCATCAGCTACCTTTTCTTGTGAACGTATCTCGTCAGAGGTTTTTGCTGGATTCTTTCCAAATTTGTCAAACATTATTGTCACCATGTGGAGATATGCATGTGACATTTTTGACCTGATCCAACCTCAATTCCTGAGTTATGCCCCTGATCATAGAAAAAACTACTTCCATCAGCGACCTTTTTCTTGTAAATGCAACACAGCAAAGAGATTTCGCTGAATTCTTTCCAAATTTGCCCACACATTTTCGTCACCATCTGGAGATGTGCATGTGGCCTTTTCGACATGATCCGATGTTTTGGCCTGAGTTATGCCCCTTGAAAAAAGTTATTATATCAGCTGCTTTTCCTTGTGGATGCAACTCCTCAAAGAGGTTTTGCTGGATTCTTTCCAAATTTGCAACAAATTATCATCACCATTCCAGGGCATAACAGGACCAAATTCTTACAGTTAACTGGTACCCAAATTCCACAAAACCCCCAAAATAACAGATTTTGTGTTTTAACATAATGTTAAAATCTACATTCTTTTGCAAGTTTGGGTGTTGAAAGTCTTAAAACCTTTTTAATCTTAAAATTCCTAAAGGGTTTCTTTATAATTTTGTGCATATTTACTTTGTTATAATATATTTCCAATTTTTTATCCCAAATTTGAAGGTGCTGTCAGTACCCAAATTTGAAACCTGTATTTGGCCTTGTGAAGAGGTGCATACACATGTGACCTGTTTGATCCAATCCGACATGCTCCTTGATCATAAAAAAACCCATTCTTCCATCTGCTGTCTTCTCTTAGCTTTTGAACACAATTCCTCATAGAGTTTTTGCTGGAATCTTTTGAAATTCTTCAAACATTATTGTCAACATTTGAAGATGTGCACATTTTCGACCTGATCCAACGTTTTTTTCCTCAGTTATCCCCCTTGATTGTTGCAAAAACACCTCCAGCTGATATTCTTTCTCGTAAACAAAACTTTTGAAGAGTCATGTATGATTCTTGAAGCACAATAAATTGGTGTATGATTTCTCCACCATAAGGATTCTTCTGAAACTTTTTGTCATCATAATGTGCTGTTTGATTTCCTGAAACATTCATTTTGTAATAGATTGATCCTATTACTATCACATCATTGATCAGCTGATCTGATGATCATCTCCTTCCCCCTTATTGCACATAACCATATTTATCTCCTTGGAGCCCCGTGGGGCATCCAGGGTTGACCTGGGATGTCTTTGTGCACACCCCAGGTCATGGTAAGAATAGACCTCAGCTCCTCAGCGAGCTTGTCCTAAGAGGCGACTAACTGGGGCACCTGTGGGGTTCCCGGGTGTAAAATGGAATAGAACCCCACCCATGGGGTTCCCGGGTGTAAAAAGGAATAGGACCTTACCCGTGGGATTCCCGGGTGTAAAGGAATAGGACCCAACGTCGTGATATGACTGAAATAATGTTGAAAGCTACTTTAAATCATATTCACTCACTCACCCCTTATCTCCTACGATATTCTCCCATTTTCTCCTTCTCGGGGTTTAGCCTTGTTATCTACTGTGTATGTTTAAGGGTGTATCTTGGGTTCAATTGAACTCTTGTTGTGGTTTCCATGAATGTCACCCAAAATGTCCAAAGGATAATGTGAACATCTACAAGCCACTGCTAAAGCATCTTCTGCATTCAACCAAATCTTTCAGGCTTTTACATACAATGTATGCATTTTCCATTCATTGTGTACCAATATAGACTGACTGAATCTATTTGGCATTACCATGTTGAAAATTGTCAATGTGTGAGATTTTGACATAGTTGTGTGAGAGTGTGAGACAGATTTGAAAGCATCATTCATGCTGGATGTGTGTGGTAGCAGAATTTCTCTCTGCCGATGCCAGAAGTTAACATTTGCCATCTGAATAATTTAGAAGAAATAGGGTAGATAGAGTTGATAGCTTTGCGTTGATGTTTTTGACCAGACAAGTACAATTACACTCATCAAAATTTTTGAAGAAATTTGAGAATAAAGAATTTGCCCAAACAGGTATGGATAGAACCAGACTGATATATGCATGTACAGAGAAAGCCATTTGCATTTTCACTGTTGTTTTCTGGCATGAGTTTGAGGAATTCAGCTTGCTATTGTAACACTTATGCATTTAGTTTATTTCATTCCACACTGCCTGAGCTCGGAATGCACATGTGATCTTGCACTTAGTCTAATGATGGTGTTTGACGACTATTTTTTGCTTGAATTCTCACTGCGCATGCGCATGTACACTTACATGGTTTAAAATCTCCTTCACACCAAAATTATTCTCCCTGTACACTGTATGACATGAACAGTTCTATTTTCTAGCAGGCCATGTACATGTACCCACTCTATCGTAAATCAGCGAATCAATCTGTCAATGTCAATCCCACTGACAGAACTAAATCAGGCCTCCACACATAATTTAATTTCCACTCGGCAAAAGGTGTTCCGACTAATCAGCTTATATTTGGTTTCCGAGCACTATAACTTAATTGCCTAATATTTTGACAATGTTCAGCCTGGTTATTTGGGTCAGTCATTCTTTGGGGCATTTTCCATAATGACTTCTGAATGATTCTTGCCTGTTTTCAACAGAGTGGGTGCAAAACTAGGCTTAATCTGGAAAAAAAATCTACTTCAGAGGTGATATCCATTAATGGACCAGATTGGTCCAATATAAAATACCCTATGAATAATGTGATTTGCCTTTATTCCCAAGTTTTGCCATGAATTTTTTTTACATAATTATCTGAAGAATTGCAAAATTGACAAAAGTTACATTAATTGACTTTCCATATTAATTTTATGGCCTTTCAGGGACCAGTGGTGCTGGCTTGATTTGAACCGCGCATTTGCTTCCCCAAGACATTGCAAGCTCCAGGAAGGTACATGCGCATGTGTTTTGGAATTCTGTTGATTGACAAGAACGGGTGGGGTCAGTAATAGGGTGGGGGACAGTCATTCTTATTATGGCATGTTGTTGTTGCACTGTTGCAGTTAAATTGTATTTCAGTTGAATGCCTGAAACACCCAGCTCTCACTAGATTATTATTATGGCAATGCAAGCTGATGCCACCGCCATTTTAGCTTTGTACTGACACACAATATTTTATTGGGCCTTGGCCCCGCCCTTCACGAAGAAGGCAAGATTGTGCAAGTAACGAAAGTGTCCCTGCTGTGCAACCTAATTATGCTCACCATACTTGTATTGGTGATTATCACGATTGTCATAATCACATGCACAGCCTTGGTTTTTCGTCAAATGTTGCGCGAATCGAAATCGATTCTTGTAGAAAACGGGAATCAACTTCACAAAGAACAAAAATATTACAGCTAGTTAAAATTTTATGGGAATCAATTTTGATTCCCGTAATTAAATCTTTGCCTGAAAAATGCTGGGATCAGATTCCCGTAGAAAAGCAAGACCTGGCAAGTATAATGGCATTGCAGGTGTGTCTACCTATTAATTTAAGACAACGATACCCAGCATAGAGAATCCTCGGGTTTTCCTGGTGCTCATAATGATGATATTCTTTAATCGTGATGATTTCACCAAGTATTTGAGAAAGAACAAATATTAGGTTAGAAACTTTCACAAATTTGGATTCTCTAGTTTTTATATGCCCATCAGTAGACTAGTTTATATATTGTGATCAAACCTCTGCCTGTTTATTATTATTATTGACTTTTATTTTGTTTTTGCGTGATATCTCCAGTTGTAGGTTATGGACTGCTAACGAATGTCTATACTTCATCCATGGGACACAGAAGAAACCTATTTATTTGGAGGTCAAAAGGACAATGTTCAAGGTCAAGGTCACTTCTATCACAAACTTGGAAATAATAGGAGGAAAATCTCCAGTTCCAGATTATGGATTGATACCATACTTTGTGTATACCTTGTCAATGGGACAAAGAATTTTTTCGAGATGAAAAGGTCAAAGGTCAAGTACACATAGATCAGAAAACCTTGAAAATAAAAAAAGATATAATCTCTTGTCTCAAGTTATGAATTAATTCAAAATTTTGGGTATTCTTGACCCACGAGGCAAAGAAGAACAAAGAAGTCAAAAGGTCAGAAATCATGGTCAAAGTTTAATTCATACCGAGGCCAGAAAATGTGGAGAAAAGTGGAAAATTGTGTTGTCCCTGTCATCATGTAAATTATGATCAAATTTCAAGTATACTCCAAACCCATTGCAAGTCACACAGGACTATTCTATGGAAAACAACTTCTTTATTGCTGTGGAGCTGGTGTTTCGTTGGAGATATTTCCAACTTCTTCGAAGCTAAACTGAGTACTTCTTCGAAGCTAAACTGAGTATTTTCAATGAAACGTCGGCTCCACAGCAATGCAGAAGTCAACTTCTAAAATGTCTATCAAAGAAGTCATTGATTTTAATTGATTTTCATTCATCATGTATTGATTGGTACTAAACTTTGGGTGTACCAGTAACCTTACTAATAGGACATTTAATAATAGCAATAGAGTTTGGTATTAAATCTAATTTATTACCTTTGACTGATCTGCAATATGTCAATATCCTATGAATGCTCTCCAATCATGTATGTCACCAGGGGATCTTAACTACTTCAGTTGTACAATGAATTTGGTGTTTAGTTTGCCCATGTCATGAATATTTTTATATAATAACATGATATCACGGTTGTTGTTGGGTGGGGTTAGGATCACCATCTTCATTTACCCCAAGGTTGATACATGTATTATACCCCATATATTTTCCCTGCTTCCCACGCCACACTGGCTAGATTGTGGAATCGTTGAAGGATATCCCACCAGTTTGGAGTCTGATTCAGCTCAGCCTACCAAAAAGCTCCTACATTTATGTTCCCTTCAAGCCAATGACTCGGGTCAATTAAAACTGGTTAGATCCTACATGTGTACGTATCCAAATGTGGAGCAGAAGGATTTAATTGTAATCAGATTGTCAATATGTAGAGAACAGTTTATAAATTGAGTTATATGAATCAGAATAAAAATGGTCGTTCAAGACAGATTGTCAGTTAATCATGTTAATAAAGATAATTTAATACGGAAAACTCATTTGGGAGGACTTTGATACTGTCGTGACAACTGTAGTCATTAGAAACAGATCTGGTTGCTCAAATAAAAGTTGGATATAAGAGCACATTTGATAATACATCAGTGGGACTGTACATATAGCTCAACTACATGTATATATGGTTTAGCCATGTTATCCCACAATGATGACAATAGCCCTTATCTGATATTCAATAATATACGGCTACATATAGCATGACATTGTATCCCAATTGTTACATTCATGTAAGACCATATGTGTTCTCTTAAAGAGTCCAATGAAGAGCAGTCATACTGTAGGTATATCTGTGGAGTGTGATTGGAAGTGTTGGTGTGATTGGCGAGTCTGTGGATCATGTCTCATCCATATTTATATTACCTTGTTAATGAAGATTTAATCCATTCTCGATTGATGTCTATTGTGGAAATTCAACATGTGCTGTTCTAATGGTGTTGTACTATTATTGTGTTGTCTGTTGTTGTTGTTGTAATCTCATCCATGATAACTATATATAAATTTCAGCAACATGTAATTCATGCTTAAAAAGACTTTTTTTGTGATCATCAAAGACCATGTTTATTTGTGATCATCAAAGACCATGTTTACATAATTGTGATACTAAATGTAGAGAATTGCTGATTTCAGTGGTCATATATTTCACTTTATTTATGAATGGCATATAAGTATTAAATAAAAAGGTTCATTTGTACCTGTAATATAAACAAGGATTCACCTGTAATTATATGTTTCAGGTGAAAGTATTCCACAAACATGATTTTATCGTGTATATTTTGATGTTCCTTCAACTAACTATTGCTCTTATTCCATTTTTTTTTTGCAGTCAAACTGTTCAATGTCACCTCTTGACTATTTTTTCCAGATGAAAGTAGTCTATATTGCACTTATTCCATTTCATTTGCAGTCAAGCAGTTGAATGTCACCTTTGACTTTATCTTGCAGGTGAAAGTAGTCCATATCCTGTAAATGTATGTAGTTCCATTATCTCCGATATTCCTGCTTCGCCAATTCACAAGCATTCCGCTGCCGGTAACCTCGCTGAACTACGCAATCTCATCTCTGACCTTAACCTTGATGTAAATTCTCCGCTATCAGATGGCACTACTCCGTTACATTGTGCTGCTGACACTGGACAAGAAGGTATACAGTATAACCTTAGACTATAACATCAAACTCAAAAGTTTCTGTTACTATGTTGCCTTATTCAGTTGTATATGAAGACCTATCCAGTGACCTCATCTCGATAGTATGTAGTACATGGACCCCTGACATGTCTAACTGAACATTCACAGCTACATGTACAGTGAAACCTATGGTTCCTGACACCTGGGTAAACCGACCAACCTCTAAAATATCATTTATGATCATTTTGAGTCTAAATATTTAAGTTTAAGGTATTTTGAACCTGGATGAACCAGAACCCTGCCAAAACCGACACTATAATCTGGTCCCATGAATGGTCGGTTTATACAGGTTATAACCGACACTATAATCTGGTCCCATGAATGGTCGGTTTATACAGGTTATAACCGACACTATAATCTGGTCCCATGAATGGTCGGTTTATACAGGTTATAACCGACACTATAATCTGGTCCCATGAATGGTCGGTTTATACAGGTTTCACTGTATTTCTGTCTTTAGAGGTCCTTTTCATGTTTGGTCTTTGAATTTATTATATCCTGTTATCTCCGTCAATCTTCTTCCTTCTGTTGAGCAGATTCCATTTACAAGTAAATTACAGTAAATTCAATCACCTTCAATTTGGGAGACATTATTCAATCTGTGGTTCTAATAAATTGGATCACCCTCTTAATTGGATCACCCATTGAAATAACTGAGGAATAATGGATTATATGCATGGTTTTAAACCATTTTGTCAACTTCCTGTTCTAATAATTTTGATGACCCCAGATTTGAGTTGAAAACGTTCACTTTCTGTGATTGATTTATTAGAAATTACCGCAGTTCATTCTCATTTTTTCATTCACCCGTTCATGATGTTTTGTCTTGGTTTATTTCAGAATGTTTAAGGCTATTATTAGGATCTGGAGGAAATCCCAACTCTCTACGGGACGATCTCTTCAGCCCCCTCCATGCTGCTGCTGGTGAAGGGCATTATGGGTAATTATCATATATCAATAAAAAAGAAGTTCAACCCATGTACATGTTTGATTTCTCACACAAATTGAATCTCTTCAGAGACACAATGTGGCCAACATGAGCTTCCAAATTATAGAAGTTATGACATCTGATCTAGACACAGATATCAATATCAAACTTGGCCAAGAACACAAATGTTACTGGATCATCCAGCTGCCCACGAAACTGCTGATTGACATAAACCAGAAGAATTAGTGATATATTCTTCATCTCTTTTTTCCTGTACATGTACATGTATTTTTGGGTATCATATAATTAGTTTGAGCTTGACTTGTCCCTGCTTTGAAGATAGCTGTAGTGAAACATCATGGTATAAGTATAAGAATAAAAAATAGCCTAACCCTGCATTATATGTATTTTTGATTCATGGGTTCGGATATTACATAACATCACTCTTCATGTGTAATGAATAACATGTCTTGTCCAGCTGCCTGAAGTTGTTAATAGAGCACCATGGGGACATCCAGCAGACAGACCGGTCCAACTGGACACCTCTTCACTGGGCTGCCACTAATGGACATGTTGACTGCTGTCGTCTGCTGATGGACTGTGGTGCTCTGATTGAGCTCACTACTCTGGTGAGTTTATACACTTGTAAGTTTATACTAAAGAACTGCTCAAGTTTAAGGCAAAAACAAAACCTCAGCTTCCTGATCTGCTCACTCTCTTCATTTTGAACCACATAAAAGTCTTTTTCTGTGGGAAGGTTTGATTATTGTTTATCTCCCTTGATGAGATAAGACTCAGTTGTCTCCCTTGAATTTATTTGTCCTGTTTTATCTCGGATATATGTGACAATCCCACTTCACGAGGAGCGACATGCCAGACACAGAATATTCTCTCTTTATTTGTGGTCCAACCAGTTCATATCACTGTGTTGAAAATTTATGTTTGAAGAGAAGAGAAGATTTGCCTGAACTCTGTGACTTTGCTTCCGTGGAGATGCAAGACCCATATCTGACTTTCATAGTCATCCACATCAACTAGGATGAAAGTAACTCCGAAAATGGAAGTCATTGTGATAAAATATTCTATATTTCGGCAGTGCTTATGCCGAAATATAGGATATTTTATCACAATGACTTCCATTTTCGGAGTTACTTTCATCCTAGTTTATGTGAAATTGATCTGTGGGAATAATGGATAGTCATCCACATTGTGGCAGTTTCATTTCTATTCCTTGTTTTCATTGCAGGTTAACTGGACCCCGTTACACTGTGCTGTACATGCTGGACATGCAGATACCCTTAGACTATTGCTGACATATTATGGACCAGGCCTCTCGAATACTAACTCAACCTCCACCCCAGCTCATATTGGAATAGTCAACATGGCAGACAAAGATGGCTGGACTATTGCTCATCTCGCTGCTCTCAGGGAAAATGAGGTCAGTCAATGTGACAAATGACAAATGAAGAACAAGGTCAAGGGCAAAATACCATGATACATTAATCACAGAAATTCCACAATTGGTCGAGACTGTTCTCGACCTGTTCTGTTCCAGAGAATTTGTTAGAAATTGACTATGAATTCATGGATTCATTATCAGCTGAGCAGTTGAAGTACTTCTGGCAATATACTGAGAGCTAAGCCCATTGTCACAGTTTGATGACGAGGGGTGTCTATGAACTACAAATAATTACTTAGAAAGTATGAATTAGCAGTCTGTCGAGGAGGAAAACAATTCTCCAAAGCTTTTCTCTTATATTTTTCCCTCCCTGGTCTGTCTAGTCAGATTTCCATGTAAAAATTAAATGCAATCTTAAGCTGCTGTCAAGAATTAAGTAACACAATTTCCAGACAGTTTCAATGTCTGTTGATATCTTCCAGTATTACCACAAGTTGAAGAATTCAGCCCTTTTCCCCAAGCCCCCCCCCCCCTCCCACACACAACACTACCATAATCACCCTAATAATGCAATCCCCATATTAGAATTCAATCAGTCCCATTTTGTGGACAAAAGTCAATCAGTGGATCTAATAAATTTGATCACCCTCTAAAATCATTAAAATATCAATGAAATTATAGATTCTTTGCATGATTTGGGAGCATTCTGTCATGTCTGTCAATAGGCATTGAAATGACATCATCAGAAATATCAGTTTGACTTTGTGACCATACTGTATATATAGCATGTGTGCTGCTTTGGTATGGTGCCCAAGGCCAAAAGTTGATGTGCGTTTCTTCAGTGAGTTGAGTCATATTTCAATAATGTTTTCATAATTGAAGATGGAGACAGTGTGCCGGTATTGACTGGAAGAATTCTTTGGACTGTTTGAAAAACTGGGTAGAGAATATTCATAATTTTAGCTAAGCATGTATTCATCCCTCATAACAATGGCAACTTTTAGTACTGTTAGTGATAAACACATACAAAGTTTTCTATAGAGATGAAAAATCTTATATTTTGTTTCACATTCTGCTTCATAAATTCAATATCAGAACTATTCAACTCCTAGCCGAAATTGTAGAAAACAGCAAAAATATTACACCATTTCACATTCAAAAATGGCCGCCGCCTGACAGAATCTGATCACAATTTCAGACAACTTCGACTCTTCCGTAAATTCAGTGATGACAAGTTATGTGCTGTTTTATATCGTATCGTACTTGACTTGTGGAGAACTCAATTTTGCTTAAAGTTGTTTACAAATAAACACTTCATTTAATAATTACCTGCTTTGCCTACAACTTCTTCGAATTTCTAATACACATTGATCACCACCAGAATTGTTTGTGGTAAATATGACTGTTGTTGCTGTTGTGAATGAATTATTAGGGGAATTACTGTATGTGAGATATAGAGGCCCACTTGACCAAGCCTGTTTGTCTGTTATTCCAGGAGTGTCTACAAGTAATCATGGAGAGTTGTCCTATCAGTCTTAATAAACAGGACAAATGGGGGAGGACAGTGTATGACGTCGCCTCTACAGCTTGTCAAGACTTCCTTAATAGAATAGGTAACCACTCACACTTAATAGGTCGCTACATGTATACAGGGCCGTAGCCAGGATTTACTGAGGGGTAGTTCGCCTTCACTCCAAATGGGCACATCACTGCATGTCATCAGGGGGTTCGCTGTATGGGAAAAGGGGCAAATAGGGGGTTCGCTTCCATGTTTCAAAAGGGCATTTATATGAGGAAAATATATAAAATTCCCGAAAGGGGGTTCGCCCGAACCCAGAAACCTCCCCCTTGGCTACGGGCCTGGTGTATAGCTGAAATATTGCTGAACACGATGTTAAACATTAATTCTCTCTCTCTCACTCAATAAGAGTTGTGCCAGCTTGGTTGAGCCCTTATCTTGTCCACAGATTGACAGGAATGAGACAGTGCTCCTGTCATACCCATGCATGTGCTCAAACATGATATGATGGCAGGTAAACTGACAAAATGATCATTCCTGTTCACATGAACATTTGGTGGTGGTGTTAACGTTGTCATCCTGGATCCTGGTGTTGTCATCCTGGAAATCTCAATGTTCAATCTGATAAGATGGTAGATTGTACAGCTTGTTCTGTCCCTGGATTGGGGGCGGGGATCTAGAAATGGGTTGGTCAGAATTTCAAAAAGTAAATTGATGGAAGTTTTCACCACAGCCATGACAACTATGCTTCTCTCTGTGGAACAAACGATATATAGAACAAGAACACTTCCATCCATTGCTGTTGGTTGACGTGCCTGTCATACATGTATGTGTTAGTCTGTCTATCTGTCTATCTGCAGGACCAAGTAAATGTTAAAGTTTTGGACTTAGAAATTTTTCCCTCAGGACCAAGTAAATGTTAAAGTTTGATCCTAAGGCCTGCCCGACCGCCGAACCCTCATATTTCAGATGCTTGCATCAGGCTACACATACTGAACCCATCCATTACCCTGGGGGAGCATGTCCCCACCCCTGGGACCCCAGGACCAAGTAAATGTTAAAGTTTTGGACTTTGAAAATAAACCTGTCCACAGCATCTCGGCCTCAACTATATCTCCTGAACTAAGACCATCCCGACCCCCCGAACTGTCATCTATTCCAAATGCTTACATCTGGTTACACTTTTTGAACCCATCCACTACCCTCGGGGAGCATGTCCCCACCCCTGGGGCACCGAGCCCCACCCTCCATCTCTTAAACTAAGCTTCGCCCGACCCCATACCCAAATATAGTCTGGGAGCTTAGATCATGCTACACTTATTCAACTTATCCACTACCCTCGGGGAGCATGTCCCCACCCCTGGGGCACCGAGCCCTACCCTCTATCTCTTAAACTAAGCTTCGCCCGACCCCATACTCTTGTATATTCGGAGAGCTTAGATCATGCTACACTTATTCAACCCATCCACTACCCCAGGGAGCATATCCCTACCCCTGGGGTACTGAACCACACCCTATATCTCTTAAACTAAGCTTCGACTGATCCCATACCATCATGTATTCAAGAAGCTTACATCATCATACACTTATTCAACCCATCCGCCATCTACACTTATTCAACCCATCCACTACCCCCAAGAGCATGTCCTCACCCCCGGGGGCATAGAGCCACACCCTCTATCTCTCATATACATGTACCCTCATATATTCTGGGAGCTTACATCATTCTACACTTATTCAATGCATCATATTTCAAATTTTATATCTCTTATATGTGAAACTATTACTATTAGGTATGAGATGCAGTGTACATTGTATATATACACACACACAACAAATGACCTACAATATATACTTTATAGTAATTACTAATACATGTAGTTTGATGACATTATTTTGTTTCAGAAGTACAATATTAAATAACCCGGCGGGGGAATCCCGCAGTACTGAACCTCTATCAGTTTTGAATTTCGTGTCGCCTTAAATGAAGGACAAAATTTCCTTCAATTTTGCTATCAAATCATTCTATTCCACATCATATGATTTAGCTTAAAGCTTTTACATGAACCATATTTGTGTCCACACATTTAACTTAATATATTAATTAAAACTGAGTTTGTGGTGTCCCAGTTTTACCAGTGTACATTATTATGTAGCATTACACATGTATGATTGAAAACATTTGTCATTATATTCTTGTATTTGCATACAAATGTGAGGGTTCACCCACAAGGCTGGTGTCCCATTCCATACTGTAAATGATACCTCTACTCCAACTATTACATTGTTAATAGCTCTGTCAGAAAAGGGATTATATAATTCACATATCATGACACAAAGTTACACCAAGAAGTTCCGTGGTCCAAATTGCATGGTCAATTGTTCCTAACTATACATGTACATATACGTAATGAGCTGTATATGCTTACTTTGAAAAAGAAATGTAATCTTTATTTCAAGTTTTATAATATAGTTCCTTTCAATCCAACCTCAACATCACTGATATAGAAAGCATATTTTTATGTATTGTCATTTCAAATATGTGCATTGCCAATGATGTGCAACCTCAAATGATGTGCCACCCTAAACTTGCTAAAGGGCTCGATCTTTTTGCGAAGCTGCATGTCTGTTCAAGATGTGTCATTAGCCAACAGCTTAGTTGAGCCTGTTTGATTTGCTGTATTCATGTTCTCAGTAAATGATCAGGGCATGGTCATGATGGTGGAGAAGCCAGTAATCCCGAAAGATTTCCAGAGTACAAATAGCTGAAATCATCCTGTTGTATGGTGTTCCTGTTTATGCAGCTAATTTTAAATTATTCCGAAATTGTGAAATGCCCAGTCAAGTAACAATGGCTCAGGTGAGATTCAAACTCACAACTTAAGGGAATGCTGTCGCATTATGCGACCAATCAACATACTGGTAGAAATGGGATTGTATCCTGTAAGTTATCAGTCTGAGTCTCTCTCAATTCAAAATTTCCCCCAGAAGATGACTGAAATTATGCAGTTAAATGTGCTCAATATGGACTGGTGATGGAACAAGAGTTGTAATAGTAACAAACAACAGTATAAACCTGTTTTTACAGGTTCAGATAAAGCCAAAGTATGCACTGTGTGCATAGCGACCTGCATCAGCCTGGAGACTGGTCATGTCACAGACAGTCGAGACGAGGGGTCAGAGGTCGTAACCGTGGGAACCCTTCACGTCGACCTCAATACTGCTTGGTCACAGCTTGAAGAACTCCTGACAGATCTGCTGAATAACTATTTCAATAGTTTGAATATTGGCTTAAAGACGAGGAAAACAACTCGTCTAGATCCTGACCATATGTCCCTGGACCCCGGACAGCAACTGTTCACTCTGGGCCTGTCTTCTAACTCTGTCAAAGGTTACAGTATAGGTGAGACTGAACATATACATGTAGGAAGCTAGAGTTAACTTTTTCCCAATATAAGGCTAAACTCGGCTTATTGGATTACGGTGTCAGTATTGCTCAATTGACTTTGTGCTGTGTGTATGCTAGCCCAACTTTCATTTGGCAGTGATAAGTGTGGAGGAATATTGTATTGACGCTGATCAACCCGAACACAGCAATGTCTGTGCGAAGGTCAATGTTTTACATTTATACGATACATGTAATAGCAATCGCGAAACAATCCCCGACGGTCATGATTCACGTGACCTAGTCACCTGACTTTCTGACAGCAGCAGATGTAACGTACCATGTAATATGTACACGTGCACTCCACATGCATAGTTGTTCTTGTTGTATACATCTTTTCATGAGTGGATACGACCGACAAGCTTAAGCTCGTTCAGTGTTGATAAGCAAACATAGACTTCGAACAATCCTTAGATTATGCAGTTGGGGGTAACTTTTGCATTAAAGCAGATAGAAGTTTTAGAGTGCCTATACGAAGGGAAAGATTATTTGCTCGTCACACGGAATAAGAATCCTCAAGACTCAACATTTTGCCGAAAAATATGAAAAATATTGAACCACGGAGAGTGAATGGCATAGCAATGGCTGCCCCAGGCATTATCTGATCAAATCGCTGCTTTTAACGATCCAATCGCTCGACCATTTACTCCATTATCTGTCGGGGATAGTTTTGCGATGGCTATTATCATATAAATGTACATTGTAAAACATCGACCTTCGAACAAACATTGCCGTGTTCGGATTGAACTTTTTTCTTTTTGTAAAATAAGCTCAAAATATTCCCCCACAATTGTGATCCATGTGGATATCTCTTAATGAAAAGAAAGGATAGCAAATCGAAAAACCTTCTGGAGTTCACCTTTGAGTTGCTTTTATGTTTAGTTCTGTATGTCAAATATCGGCTTGTGCAGTTTGTTGATTTCACATGCAAGTTGGGTGTACTACCCAGTATGTTTGTATTCTGTTGACAGGTTTATACAGCTGGTGTCCAGGGACCATGTATGACATTTCACCATTTGAAATTATGTGCAACAACGATGCTTACAAGATTATAGTGCATCTGTATGGTGAGTACATTTGATAGAGTAGAGGTGATGCACATCTAGCAAGCTTAAATTGCAGAGAATGTTGACTATGTTGATGGTAATAGACATATATTGCCAATTCCTTGGCATGGCATGACACGAATCTTCAAGAATATTATTTTAGAAAAGCTGTGAGATACAAATGTGTACAAACTAAAGAAAAAAAAAAAGAAAAGAAAAAAATACTCTATCTTTGCCATCAGTGATGTGACACTGTCAAAATTATGCAGCTGTACCTGAATATAGAAATCTAGCCAAATCTTAATTGACCACTTCAATTTGTGTATTTCTTAGGCTTCTTTAATTGTCACCATCTAATGAAATCATTTTACTCCTCAGCTCTTATAGGGCTAATGAATATTGCTGTATATCTGTCCAGCCAACCCTCAGTCAAATTTGTTTTTGTCATCAGCATTTATCTTCAAAATTTACATGTGACAATAACAATATGCCATGCCTGCTACTTTATTTGGGCAGAGGAATTCTGTGGCACCATGTTTAAATCTTGCTGCCAATAACCAGTTCTATACCGGTTTGTGTGCATACATTCTTGATTTAACTGTAACTGTAATTCAATATCATATTCACCAGGTGAAGAAGGTGGTCAGGAGAGTGTGGCGTTTGAAACTCTTGCCCCGGTCAGTGTTGTCCAGAACTACCTCAGATTGGTAAGTGTCATTCAACATTGAATATACAATTCAGAAAATACATTATATTGTTCATTCTCTGCTGAATGAATGGTCCATCCATGTAACTATCAATAATGCATCATGGAAGGTCCACTGATTCAGTGGAATACACCAGGAAGGTCCATTGATTCAGTGGAATACACCAGGAAGGTCCATTGCATCGATTATTGTCAGGAAACCGTACATTGCATGAATATGAAAACACTATGATGTGAACACACCAAAAGCTTACCCAATGTGAGAAAGTGTAAAACCGAAGTGATAAATTCAGCATGGGCGATATGTGACCCCATACTCTTCTCTTGCTTGGAGAGTGAGCTTATTAACATGGTAAATATTCATTGACCGTGGAACCCTCAGTGGCCCAGTAGTCTAAGGCATCTTGCTGGGGATCGCTGGCCTCGTGCCGCTGAACCGGCATGGATTTGAGTCCCGCTGGTGCATGTGTGAAAGTTTGCCAGTTACTTTCTGATGGGTGGTGGTTCTCTCCGCGTACTCCGGCTTCCTCCACCTCTAAAACTGGCTGTCATCATATGAGTGAAATAACCCTGAATGGGACATTAAACCAAATCTCCCACCCCACCCCACCCCACCTCCATTGACCGTGTTCCCTGCAGGCTCTTTACTGTGATACTTTTTTTGGGACTTGAAGAAAGAGATTAGAGATTCTATTGTCTAAAACTGTTTATCAATTAGCATTTGAAAACAAATATAGACTGTTCATCAGCTGTAGGGATTCTCTTGTAAATTTGCCCCAATTATTGTGCATTACAGATCGAGCAATATAGAAGTGTGGTGTTTTATGGTCCTGTTGGAAGTGGCAAGTCTCTCCTAGCTCTCCGGTTGGCACATTGTGTGAAGGTTATTATATATAATTTAGTTGATGAATAACGTTAACAAGTTTAAAAAATGTCGGAAAACCTATGAAGGAATGATAACTTCTATTCAAAGTTCATTTTTATGTCGCAATTATGACTCCTTCATTTCATCATAAACTAAGGCCACAGTACTTGTACATTTGGGCCTAAACTAACAACTGGTGAATGTAAACCAGATGGTCAACTGATCATTGTGATATGGCATTTTGATTATATCAGATAATTGACAGCACTCTCTATATTCCAGTAATATATAAAGTTGAATTATTTTCAGCTAAAAGAAGAAGAAAGTGGAAAAATCTCGGACCTCCACCAGATTACCTGTACAGAAAGTTATACCAACCAACAACTCGTTACATTCCTCATAAACGAAGGTATATTACTCTGTAACTAAATCGTCGCTATATAGCTGAAATATTGCTGAATGCGACGTTAAACCCTAATTCTCTCTCTCTCCCTGTAACTAAAACTCTGTCTGACATGGAGAATCAAGAGGATTTTGATCAGTTCAAGCCTAAAATGAACTGGGTCTGCTTTCTGAGTGTGTGTTGTATTCCTTAACATTTAAAAAAATTGGTCCGAAGGATATTGTCGTCATCGTCGGCTGCCTGTCAGTCAGTCTGTCTCTCTGTGGACACAATATCTCAAGAAGAATTACAGCCAGGCCAAAATTAAAAAATAGTTTGTTTGTGGTAACAAGGGCCTGCGAAAAATGTTGGGTCGGTCGGTCGCATTTTAATTTTTTTTTATTATTTTTTTTTTCCGATTAAAATTCCCAAATGATTTTTTCTCCTTGTTTGCATTCAATGATATCATGATATGCAGATCGATTCGCCCATAGTCCATACCACAAAGCAATGTTTCAAGTTCCTTCTAATATGTTGAACAGAACTCCTGTTCACGGTGTCCGTCTGAAACACGCCAAAATTTGAAGTGGACAGCACATGTCATGAGCTGCAGACTAGTCACGTATTTTTTCGGGAGGCAATCCTATGTGTTGGCGGACCGACGAATTATCAGCGATGACATTGACAGCTGGCTGAATTGACAGATAATCCTGTAGACAAATGTACGGTAGAAAATAAAGATTTAATTTACGTGAATCACAGCAAAATGGGTCGTCTGCTAATCCTTCACATTATGGCTTAAAGATGGCGGGACTAAATAGATACAGAACTGGTTTGTGGCAAACCTCGTTCCTATGGGACTTCGCGCATTCCTAAATATGGCCACTTCATATCCTATAGCTGGAAGAGGAACTTCTGTGCGCAGTTGTGGGAATGAGGTTAACTCTTCTCAACAGATGCGATCCTTCTGCATATAACTTGCCACTACAAATCAACACTACTGTCTGGAGAATGTATGTTGTCGTTATGGTGGTGTTTGTGGCGTGCACGATCATCAATGGGAAGAGAACAACAACAACAACGATGGGAATAATGTTTTCGTGATTTTACTTTAGAAAAAAAAAAAAAAATCTGAAAAAAACATTCGGGTCGCTCCCATTTTCAGCGGGTCGGTCGCGTTACCGCAAACAAACTACTTTTTAATTTTGGCCTCAGGCATTGTAAATTCATACCACATGTGCATCTGGTCAAGGGTCAAAAGCTTATTGAAAATGGCCAAGTTTTAGTGTTTGCTATATTTTTTGGAGGATTGAAGCCAGGGTCTCCAAATTCATATTACTCATGCAACTGGTGATTGACTAGAAGCCTATCCCAGTTCATTGACCTTGACCTATTTTTTCAAGGTCATATACTGTTTGTTATGATATAACATGAGGAATATAGCTAGGCTTTTCAAATTAATACTATTCATCTGGTGATGCTCCAGAGGTGTACTGAAGATGACTGACCTTGACCTATTTTATCCAGGTCAGATTCTATTTAGTACAATATTCCATGAAGGATTATATCTACATTGTCCAAATTTATACCACTTGTGGCTGGACCTAAAGTTTATTGAAGAATATCACTTACAGTGACCTATTTTTAAAAGGTCAAATTCTACATGTTAAGTCTAAGATCTCCAAATTCATGTTCTGTATGCAATTAAGTTAGAATTGACCTGAAAATTGTTGAAGATGACTGATCTTGATCTATATTTCCAAGATAAAATTACTTGATTTGATTATGCGCTAAAAAGAAGAGTAATATTTAGAACTAAGAATTCGGTTATGCTCTGCCAGAACCTCAGTGCAAAATATTCCCATCAATTAAGGCCTTGGCAAAAGCTGATCTTGCTCAACTTCCTATGTATTTCTAATATGAGATAACTAGTCAACCCTACTAGATCACACTTTTGTTAATCTAGTTCTAAAAATACACTGGTGATATTATACAATGCATGATTGCTGGGTGCAGACAAGGACTGATAGCTGATAGCCGAGGGGAATGGGATATTTTTTGTCCATTTTCGAGTTCCTCGAGTTCATTCCACTAATATAATTCAAGCACAGAAAATGAGATCAGGTAATCCATCTTCGCATACCCAAGTCGAACACTACACGTGTTGCCTTGGATGAACATATTCATTTTCGGATCAGAATACGGTTTGATGATGGTCATAGCTCTATAAATATTCTGTGGCCCATATTAGGAGATGTAGTAAACTGTTTGACCTGTTCAAAATTCAAATTTGATTGGCTATTAGAAGGGAATAAACATTTCCCATTTGAAAATCAATTTAATCGTCACATATTTGGATATCATGCAGACAATGTTGGCAGGCTATAGGACATATACGTTTGTTTACAGTTCGAACAATTTACCCCATTCAGTAGGTCGATGTAAATGACGGAACATTAGTGTAGTATTTAACTTGAAATGTGAAGACGAGGGTAATCAAGTTTATTGGAACAGCCAATTGACAAATGGTTCATGCAGACAATCCTTTATTTTTAGTGATTTCAGATGGCGATCAGATGTTTCAGAACGACTGATTTTATTTTGTTCGCAAAATTTTCAGTTGGTTATTGAATTATTAGGGGATTCACCATTGTACTACAGTTAACAAGAATTGGAAGATCACTGTCTCACAGAAGATCACTGTCTCACAGAAGATCACTGTCTCACAGAAGATCACTGTCTCACAGAAGATCACTGTCTCACAGAAGATCACTGTCTCACAGAAGATCACTGTCTCACAGAAGATCACTGTCTCACAAAAGATCACTGTCTCACAAAAGATCACTGTCTCACAGAAGATCACTGTCTCACAGAAGATCACTGTCTCACAGAAGATCACGGTCTCACAGAAGATCACTGTCTCACAAAAGATCACTGTCTCACAGAAGATCACTGTCTCACAAAAGATCACTGTCTCACAGAAGATCACTGTCTCACAAAAGATCACTGTCTCACAGAAGATCACGGTCTCACAGAAGATCACTGTCTCACAAAAGATCACTGTCTCACAGAAGATCACTGTCTCACAGAAGATCACTGTCTCACAGAAGATCACTGTCTCACAAAAGATCACTGTCTCACAGAAGATCACTGTCTCACAGAAGATCACTGTCTCACAGAAGATCACGGTCTCACAGAAGATCACTGTCTCACAGAAGATCACTGTCTCACAAAAGATCACTGTCTCACAGAAGATCACTGTCTCACAGAAGATCACTGTCTCACAGAAGATCACTGTCTCACAGAAGATCACTGTCTCACAGAAGATCACTGTCTCACAGAAGATCACTGTCTCACAGAAGATCACGGTCTCACAGAAGATCACTGTCTCACAGAAGATCACTGTCTCACAAAAGATCACTGTCTCACAGAAGATCACTGTCTCACAGAAGATCACTGTCTCACAGAAGATCACTGTCTCACAAAAGATTAGTCTCACATCTCACAAAAGATCAGTCTCACATCTCTCAGAAGATCAGTCTCACATCTCTCAGAAGATCAGTCTCACAGAATATCACCATCTCACAGAAGATATCCGTTTCACAGTAGATCACCATCTCACAGAAGATCACCGTCGATCACCGTCTCACAGAAGGTCACGGTCTCACAGAAGATCACTGTCTCACAGTAATTGTTCTCTCATTTACAGGTTGTATTGTTCCTGCAGAGTCATTAGGGCATGGTGAAGCACAGGCCACTGCACCAGTTCTGGTATTGAATGAACTTGATAAAATCAACATTGCTCAAGTGTTTGGGGATCTGTTGGAGGCGTTAGAACACAGAGGCAGTAGTTTTACCTTCAAACTCAAAGGTGAGGCTCAAATTGGTTTCACAAGTTTAAAGTGACTATAATCGCATCTCCATTATTGAAAGAGTGATATCGTATTACGTGAAGAAACCTTCATTTGTGCGCTTTAGAACATTATCTCATACTTTGTGAAACCATGAGTACATTTGTTCATCTAGAAATAGAAACCTGAAAATATTACTCACTATGCTTACATACTGTTCTGGAGATGAAAGAATGGAAAATATCTATGTTTTATTTGTTCAGGGTATGATGCATCCAAAGAAACCTTCTGTTTTGTTGACAACTTCTACCTGATTGGAACCATGGACAGAACCAGGTAAATACTGTGTTAAGTCATTAGGTTAGTTAACCGGTTAATTTACTTGGCAGATTTTAACAATAACAACAGCTACATTTTCTTTCTTTAATTTGTACCAAACTTAAATGCTATATCAAGGGTAAATTTCAATTTCAAGATAATTGAAAATTTTCGAGTTCCTTGAGTTTATTCCACTAATAATTCAAGGACAGAAAATGAAATCAGGTAATCCATCTTGGATGAACATATTCATTTTCTTATCAAAATATGGTTTGGTGATCGATGGTCATAGCTCTATAAATATTCCATGGCCCATATTAGGAGATGTAGTACAACCGTTTGACCTGTTCAAAATTCAAATTTGATTGGCTATTCAAAGGGAATGCACATTTCCCATTTGAAAATCAATTTAACCACCAATTGCGATTACAAGTTTGTAATCACTCACCTTTATTTCAGGTCTACAGGCTTGGAGTTGTCAATCCAACAGAGACTACGATGGGTCCATTTCCGCGTTGACACAGAGCCAACGAAACACCTGTTAGCTCGACAGCTCTGGCGACGTCTTGTGAACATCTATGGCGGAAATCTACCTCCGTCAGAAGATCCGGTATACAAGGCTGTGGAGTGGGTAGTCTGTGTGTGGCAGAGACTGAACGATGGCCTCTCTAAGCTGGGCCTACCCGAGGTCGTGTTTGGGCCAGGAATCTTCTTCCCCTGTCCTATACAAGTCCACCAACCCAAACACACTCTCAGGTATGTATGGTCCACTGTATGTCTTAGCTGAACACATGCATGAGAAGTTCTCATTTGTACATACCTGCAGAGTTCTCTCTGATTCTTTCTCGACTGGAGCCGGGAGATAAGCATAATAGCATTGTTACAAGGCATGAAATACCATCTCCAATGGCATGGCTTACTCTTCCATGGAAATCCAGGAGTTGTTGTTTTGTTCACCACCTGCTCATATGGGGTCAAACTCAGTAAAGATTCCATGCACATGCTGGCCCTATGACACAGATTAGATCCTCCCCTATAATCAGCCCTTCCTGTGTCAGACAGCTAGGAGCATTTATCAATTCCGAATAAAGGAATATGTCCAGTCTGTCTTCGAATCATTGAAAGGGAGAAAGCTGTTATCCATACTGTCAACTTTGCAGTACACCTAAATTGTAATACATTTCTGGGTAAATTTTGAGGTAAAACTAGAGTTATTACTGGTAGAATTAGTCTGTATTGATCCAGTCACTGAGTCATGTAGCTTCTGCACTTTGGTATATACATATATGGATCCTAGCTTCTTACCCAATATTGCTGTTACTTTTATCAGCTGGCTGAGTGATGTATGGAACAGTACCATTGCACCTGTGGTCACGGAGGCTGTTGTACGGGGTACAGGAATGGAGGCATCCATCGGCGGTCAACAGAAAGTTGCTAACACTGCCCTCTATGTCCTCATGCAGAGAGCTGTGGTATCGGGCTGTCCTCTCACTGGAACTGGTAAGTTTATAGGGTACAAGAAAGAGTGGTCAATTCCCACTATAGTTCAAGTTAATCCCTGGAAAATGCTGTCTGGCCTCAATGGCATCAGGCGGTGCAAAGACATCTGGCTGGCCGCTTGAACTGTGGTTTGTCATTCCGAGCGCTTCCCTACATGTGTGCCTTCCCTACATGTGTGCCTTCCCTACATGTGTGCCTTCCTTACATGTATGCCTTTAACCGAGAATATATTTTAATAGATGATAACTGGTATATTTTTGACCTGGAGTTGCTAAAATCATCCCAAATCTAAGCTTATTGATCCTTTCTTGGAATAGTAGAGATATTTTATCCATATTACCATATTTACACCAGTTACGGTAATTCCTCTAATAAATCGATCACCCTATCGGTATTCGATCACCCCCGATTTTTGCCGAAAAATACGATCGGAAGTTGTAATAATTTGATCACCCCCGATTTTCAGAAGATCCCGTTTGTAATAATTCGATCACCCGCCAAATGTGCCTACCATTGACACATATCATTGACACTGGAAAAATACAGTGCGAGACATGATAGAAACATATATACAGCATCATTACCAAGACGTGTGGCGGGCGAAAGAACTTTACACCTAGAAAAAGGACTTATTAATTAACAGGACCAAAAATAATTAAGTGGGTTTCATGATAAAATAAGACGAATGCACTTCCGGATGACGGAGAATAGTCTGTTGTTTACCTCACAGGCCTCCTGCTGAAGTTGGTCAAACAGAGATCGCGTTTGATAACAGTGTTATTCAGCTCATGCTCAAGTATTCACAAACTCCAATTAGCTGCATTGTATTGAATCACACCTTGCATGAATATAATTTAAAACAGCTCGCTTGTATGCCGATTAGGTTTCACAAATACTGGTATTGAAAACTGGTCACTTGCTGATTCATTCCACAAAATGCCATTGTTGTTTGCCCGGCTTTGTTTGGATAATTCCGTGGATTAAACAACATACCTGATTATTCTGCCTCCGTCTACCCATTTTAGGATCACAATCTTGATTGATTGCTGAACCGGGGATGTTCATGCGATATTATTTACACCTTCGATGATAAACTTCATTCAGTAAGTTCACGATATACCAAAACGGTGATCTATGTCCCGCTGGGCTTTGTACTTTTAGACTCGACGTGCCAGGTTATCAGCGACTTTGACTTTTCAGAAGTTCCCATTTGAACCCCTTTTCGCTGGCAATTTCCCATGCAGTTGTTGAAGCCAAGCAAAGATAAACCCCTTCTTCACCCCAGCTGAGCGACTTGCCCATTAATATGTAAATAGGGTCTGAATTACCAGTGATTTTCTGAGACGGCTGGCAATATTACTATAAAGGTGAAGCCGACATCCCTATTATTCTGACTTGGAAGTGTCCAGTTTGTGTTGTCTGGCACAAGGCCAAAACTCAAGTTGAGAGTTCCAGCCAAGTGAGAAAAAAAGGTTCTTTGATCTTGGATTGAGACCGTGACATTTAAGACTACACGAAACCACATTCCAGGCATGTCCATTATTATTCAAATTACCCAGAGCTAGGGTTATGCCAAACAAGGCAGTGTGTGGGGCCAGGTTTGATTGTACAACCCTTAATTGACAGGCTGGCTTGTCTCATTTCAAAGCTGTGATGAATTTTGTTGATAATGGCCCAGTCTAAACTCTTGTATACAAATTGAAGAGCCCCAATATGGTTTTCACGTCATTGTCAGAAGGCTATATTCACTGCAATGAATTAATGAAGTGACGTCTAAAATAAAATAACATTTGTGTGCATGTGTGTTCATTTCATTTCCCTGCATCACATTGTTGCTGAAATGAAACAAAGCAATACATTTGTCCCGTTCACACAAACTATTATCACAGCGGGAATCAACTGGGATGAACGAATTTCAACAGAGACTGTGTGCACAAAGAGGCTCCATGGGGGATATTCAGAGGGGGACCAGCATCCATGTCTATTGACGTCTCAAATGAAATACTCAACGACTCCCTTTTTGCAGTCAAAACGTATGGGAGAGATCTTGCAAATCTAAAAAAATGAAATAATGGCTCCCTCGACATAGGACTTGCCCACAAAGTACTACAACGCGGAAGCCCTCATAGGGACAAGTAGAGAAAAACTTTTAATATTTATCCTTCCATATCATCTGTTTATTAAAGAAAATGACAGACATCGGAAATACGACTTAAATTGCCGTTAAATTATGTTCTAATGATCTGGGACGATATTCATCCCAGCAATGATCCAGTAGGTGCATGGCAAGTAGACGGGCATTTTCGCATCCAACCTCCTGCTAATGAGAACCCAGGTAGTGAATTATGATCATAGTTCTATCATTTGGAGAATTCGCAATAACAAAAACTGAACCTTTAGTGTTTTATTTCTGTGTCAATGCATATCGTTATTCACGATTTTGTTCTACAGAGCAAAGTTCGTTGATTACAAGTGTGTCATGCTACAAATTATAATGAAAGCATCCAAGGCTGCTAAAAAACAGGGAAGGAATTGGTCCTGTTCAATATATTTCTGATGTGTCTCTCGTTGCATACGTGATGTGAATTTGTGAAGCTTAGCTCTAATTATTGAAGATACTTCAGCAATACTGTAAAGAAAGTCTAGGCAAATGAGAGTTGCATATGTGGTACCAGTGGACGATGGAAACAATTTTGTTGAGGCGTTCAACTGTTATCACAATTGTTTGACAACCCAATGAAATTACCTTTCCCCGATAAAGAACACAACACCGAAGATTAAAAATTGTATATTATCTGAACTAAACAAGATAACATTTTGGTAGTAACCCTACAATATTGCAGAGGTCGGTGTCCGCATCATAGTGAACATTGTTGCCCAGGAAGCAGATCGGCTTTCATTCATGGTTTATGTATTCATGCACACAGCAACCTGCAGCCAAAGCTCAATGACATTGTTATTGTCATGATTGTAGACATGTACAAGAATGAAGTCACTGAATCTGATTCATATTCATAATTTATTTGTGTGGCAATTGACAACCAGAAAATAATATAAGTAGCTTCTTCAAGATTACACGTATGCCTACCGGTACATCGAATAATTATTTTAAAATCCATTCAGCAATTGCACACAGAAAAAATACCCTTACGTTACTAAAAAACTCAATCACAGACACAGAAAACCATTATTAACATCAAAAAATAAATTTACCTCCACTGCCTGGCCCAAACGGAAAATTATTTTGTCAACTTCAACAGGTCAGAACAAAGCACTAAGTGGGGTATATACCCAATCTAATTAAAATTAAATCCTAACGGCTTCCCCATTTGGATATGTCGCTGTTAGGATCTAACCGGCTAGCAGTAAGGCGCGTGTTGACCGATCCCGAGAGGTTTTCATAGTGCTTTGAAGGGAACGTAATGACAAGTGCTTTCTGGTTGGCTCAGCCGAAGCACACGCCAAGCTGTGGGGAATCTTCTGATGTTGCCGCCCACCCGCCAGGTTGGCTCCATAATGCGGGGTAGAATTATGGACTCGTCCTTGACGTAACCTTGAGTCCATGAACCTATCCCCCCTGCCCGACTCAAGTAAAGTAGTTAAAATGCGGTTGTGATGTCATAAGACTATTAAATATTCATGAGCTGGGCGCTCCGAACACAAAATTCAATTGAAATCAGTAAGATCCTACATAGCGACATATACGATTGGGGAGCATTGATAGGATATTAATTTATTAAGATTGGGTATATATCCCACCTAAGATATTAAATCAAAGTTTGGATATTGAAATATATCCTAATTGGGATATTTTCACCGATTTTCATACTAAACGGCAATGTCGGATTTCGGCATCAAAACTACCAAAAACAAGATAGAATCTACTTCACAAAACTGACAATACGATTGTATAATTTTGCTGACCTTTTCTCGTCGACATTATTATCTGTGCAATTGCAATTACGTGCAATACTTTTTGATGCTGTTGTTGCAGTATACTTCCCATCAATAACCACTGTTGTATGTCTTTAAACGAACAGAAGAACTACTAGCACAATATGCCAGCTTGAACATATGGAAGTATGAAAAAAATATTCAAATTGCGATATTTTATCCCAATTGGGATATATATCCCAGTTAGTCCTTTTCCCTGACCTGTTCAACGAGCTGTCATTACGGATATGGTAAGAATCAAGAACATTACTTTTGCTGGATGACAAATGATGCAGGACGATAAGATCAGTCAATTTGAAAATTGCAGTAAAAAGGATGCTTTCGCTTGATGAAATAAATCAAGTTTTCCTTGCAAGAAATGTTTTCAAACTTAGCACACAAAACGGCGGCTTTCAGTCATGCCATGTGCATGCTTTCAGTCACGCAGTAGCGCGGAAACTTGCAACATTCATTTATTTGATAAGGCCAAAAAAAAATATATGTCTGTTTCCGATTACGGGCCAGAAAAAAATAGAGTAGGTAGGGCCAAAAAAAATTTTATTTTGGAAATAAATTTTATTTTGATGTCCAGTACTCCTGTCCCATATACAATGGTCTACAAATATATTCTTGATTGTATAACATTCCCACCCACTTTAACATATTCTCCCAGGACACATCCCCTCATATTTTCAGATATTCAAAAGATCTTATCCCCCAAAAGATAAAGGGGGGGGGGGGAGATACCCTCAAAATATATTGTTGGTATTTTTATCTCTACTGGATCCAGCAAATCTTGATTTTTATGTCACAAATAAACCTGTTTCAATTCTATGCCATTAATCTCCGTCAGGAAGATGATACAACGTAGAAAACGGAAGTTAAAACTAAAAGTTAGCTCCCCTAGCGGAGAGCTGTCCGCCCCCAGGAGAGCCTCCCATTCACTCCAGTGCATTACTATAAAGGTGTCTGCACAAACCATTCTCGTCCTCTATTCTCTGTTGTACCTCGACCAGTACACAAGAAGGAAGTGTTTATACAACCTGGGTTGTTGTTGTAACGACCCGCGTATCCTTATCGGTTTTGAAATTGTGTTATTTTCTTGTCGGAAATTCTTTCATTATTGTCGGAAATTCTTTCATTAGTTTTGTCTGAGTTTCCGATATCTAATGCATGTAATTCGTGTGGGATTGTTGGTCCAGTTTGGACTCTCACACGGTTTGTTTTTCTTGTAAAGAGTTGTGTTAGGTATTATGAGCCCGTTGGCGTGGGGAAATTATATGTCCAGGCTAGACGGGTTTTTACCTTTTACTGGCCTCTGACGATCCGACCCTTTCGGAAATCGACAGACGCTTGTTGGAATTTGCTCTTGTTAAATGTCATGAATGCTTTAAATGTTGCCCTTAAAAAGCAGATCTTGCCCGCCTTTGTAAATATTCCATAGCGGGAACGACTTTTCTCAGCCTTGAGCATGTACAGGTCTGGCTAGGTTAGCATGAATTGACACAGCCAAACCGGTTTTTCTTTGTCTAATTCAACAAAGATTTTCCTTGCCTGAGCAGTCTTTTGTTCTCGTCGGACAAAAGATTGCAGTGGTTTTTCCACTGAACGAAATGAACCTCATGTTGATTTCTCCTTTGCGGGTTAAACGCAGTTCTAAATCCATGTTATCTCGTTTTAGGGTCGGTCGTTTGGACCTACCTTTGAGTGTCAAAAATTTGCGTTTCCGTCTATCCAGGAATCAGCGACTCTATATCGTAAACGTCTTGTTACTTCATTTTTAGACGATTGGGTTTTATCCTGGGTGTGAGACCCCGCATTCTGTTTTTCACATGTTGTCGTAGCTTTCGTCCACCGGGGAATTTCTAGTAACTTATATAGGTCACCACGTGGTCTGTCTTCAAAATGTTTGGGCAAATCTTTAGGCTTCACATGGTTTGTTTTTCCCCATCTGACATGTGTCTCGTACGTCGCTAAGTTTATTGGCTCTGGTCGGAGTTTTTCAAAATTTATATCTTGAAATTATTGCCCGACAATATTTTCTAAAAGTCAATATAAATCTTAGGCTTATCTGATAACTCAGCCCTGCGGGATGGAGTCCATGTTTATTCAATATCGCGTCTCCTTTCGTACTACAAGTACCCGCTGTGATTTTGTTGTGGGGCGTCCTCGTTAATTTTTGCTTAAATCTGTGACAGATTTAGATTCATCTTATTGTATAAAACACCTCTTCGAGGCCGTATACAAATTTAACTGGAGGAATACCAATAAACAATCAAAATCAACATATTATTCCAGCTGTTTAGGCCTAATTCTCTGTCGCAATGCGTCACGATAGGAGTTGTTTCCCTTGGAGTCTGCCTTTCAGTGCGGCGCTTTGAAGGTAAGGGTATGACGAACAACAATGGGATCACGTGTGGGTTTACGTGAGTGAAAGTGTGATATCCTTGAAACACAATTGTCTGATGATTACATGAGTAAATCTATTCATCCATTCACACTTGTTTATTATCAAAGTGTGATATCCTTGAAACACAATTGTCTGATGATTACATGAGTAAATCTATTCATCCAATCACCCTTGTTTATTATGAAAGTGTGATATCCTTGAAACACAATTGTCTGATGATTTCATGAGTAAATCTATTCATCCATTCACACTTGTTTATTATGAAAGTGTGATATCCTTGAAACACAATTGTCTGATGATTACATGAGTAAATCTATTCACCCATTTCACCCTTGTTTATTATGAAAGTGTGATATCCTTGAAACACAATTGTCTGATGATTACATGAGTAAATCTATTCATCAATTTCACCCTTGTTTATTATGAAAGGGTGATATCCTTGAAACACAATTGTCTTATGATTACATGAGTAAATCTATTCTTGAGTAAACTCATTCATCCACTCAACCTCGTTTATTGTGAAACTCTGATATTCTTGAAACACAATTGTCGGATTATTACATTGTGATTTGTCTTTTTGTTTCACACCAAGTTGGTTCCATCTGTATACTGTTTGATGCTTATAATTCAGATGGAGTTATGCACTAATTTTAATTTCTTCCCTATGTGAAAATTTAAAGTTACGAGCATGAGTGGGAAAGTATTGGCCGGCAAGGATCAAGCCTAATGACTCGTAAGTCGTGAAGTCTTCTATGGTTTCTTCTACCAGGTATGTATTACTGGTTCAGTCTACTGGAGCATCTAACTGCTGTTTGTAATGTTTTTACTGCTCTTCTCGACAAATTGTTCATGCTAGGTCATTTCAAATTCTAAATTTTGAATAACCTCATTTTCCTGCCGGCGAGAGACTTTAAATGTATTTCCTCTCTTCGGGAATTTTAAATTCTTTTTGGATCTTTCTTGGTTACCTGGAAAAATTCTTTGTTCTGAATGTTGGTTGTGTGACTATTTGGTTATTAATAGTAACATTTTTGTAAATGTTTAATATTCTCTCCATATAAATCTCCAGTACTGTATTTCATGTACAGGAGACAAATTACATCGAGAGAGATCATAATGTAACCATCTTCACTGACACATTTTCATATTCACTGACACAAAGATCCAAGATCCCATTTACCTCTTTGAGCTTACATTGGGTGATTAACGCTACAGGCATTTAATGTGTTCATCTCTACTGCGTTTAAGAGAAGGAAAATTATTACAATCGACTACGGGGTTACTGTTTGCAACGCCCCTCTGTTACGTCGTGTACTGTTACAAGTTTGTATCCTGCTCCATTATGAGGATGTATATTCATTAAGTGGTTGTGAATGAGGAAATCACTACGTTGTTTATCATAGACAACGTTTCACATTACGCTTTCCTGTTGCATCTTGACATTTTCACTACACCGTCATGTGTCTCTCATACATCTGTGCGTCATTCTCTAACATCGGTTAGACATTTCCGGTACGCCATAACGCCACTGTGGGAGTGAAAGTCCGTTCGTTTGGCGTCAACCTATCACTTGTTTCAATTCTGCTCGGGTTTCTCACATTGTCATTTACTCAGGTTCGTTGTTATTCTACAGAGAGAGTTTGGTTCAGACCTTGTTGATTTCCAGGCTTGAGTTCAGAACATCAAGATTGTATTGGGATCAATAGTATTTGTCAAATACTGTTATATGGAATAGGTCTTGGGATTATGGATCTTCTCTGGGGACGACGGCGGGATTGTAAATGACGGACTAGTCACCTTTGAATTGAATTCAGCACAGTGTTGTATTAACACAGAACCATGTTGACTTTATCACTCAAACATTATGTTGGGATCCATTTACCTTAGGATGGTGCTTAAACAACACAATGTCTTCGTGGGGTACTTGGAGACAGTCGGAAAACTGTTTTTCCATCAAGTACTTTATTCCTGTTTAGACCATTACACCTTTGGTTAGACTTTGACATTATGGTTCTGTCCTCATCCTTAGGGTTGATTATTATATGTAGGACCTTACGCACTACATCTCTTTTGGGTTCGGTCTCTTCAGCGGATTTATTGGTCCTGGTGCCGAGGACGTGATATCGTTCCCGACTATTTCCCTCGTAATTGACTTCCTCCTTCACCTTCACCAGGATATGGAGTCTCTATTAGCACCATGGGAGGCTATCTTTCTGCTCTGGCTAGGGTGTTACGTCTTACATTTGGTACTGACGTTAACCTCAACGATAATATCTTTGCGCTTATTCACGCTGCATAGAATTAAGCAGGTTTGATTTGGTAACAAATAGGAACATTGTTTATAAATGTTTGCTATTCACTCATAAGTCGACCCATATAGATATGAGAGACTGGTGCAAAGTCGTTCATACCTGTGTAGGACCATATAGATACGGGACTTGATGAAAGTCTCGCATTACAGTTGTGTGTACTCGCCAAAGATTACCGAAATAAGATATCGTGTGGTTCTGTGTGCTCTGATCATTCCACCTTTTGAACCCTTAAGAGTCTGTGTCTATATGAAGCTGTATCTTATAAGACGGACTTTGTGGCGGCGTTTGCTTTGGCGTCCAGAGTGTTTCTGAACTAAATGCTCTTGTAGATCTCCTATGACCTGGACAGCGGATTGTTCCTGCATTTCTTTTCGGCCCTTTTTCCTGAATTTATCGCCAAAAATGAGTCTGTTCGTTCGGGTCCGTACGCTCAACAATCGTACTCCATTCCTGTGTGGTCAGACTTTGTACATGGCCTCGAGGACGATCTTCTGCTATGTCCTTTCGAGCCTTTCGCCACCATCTTACTCGTACCGATCCGTTCACGGTTTTCGGCTACGGTTATTCTGTCCCTTCGCCTGTCAGCAAGGCTTGACATTTAAAAAGCCGCGTAGTTGAAGAAGACCATAAAATAGTCTTATCAATTGGCAGAAGGTAGATATTCCATTGACGCCCCCGCTATGTCTTCTGCTTCTAATGTGATTCGTGCCATCGCTGCGTCATGGCACGTAGGGAAGAACTGACCCCTCCTTGACAATGTCCTGTCTGGTGCCCGATCAATTAACTCCACGTTCACTAATTTCTGTCTGAGTGGTATGACAGTGCAATCAATAGTGTGACCACGCTTGGGCCACTGTGGCTACCCAGCACGTTGTGAGTAATTTCAGAAAAAGAGGGGGGGGCGGCAAAATTGTCACCCTCGCAGCAAGACAGCCAGCTTGCTGTATCATCTCATCTCATCTCATCTCAGACATATTGTTATCATTACATATATTATATGATAAAGGCATCTCAGAAGGTAGAAATAAGTCAGTTGACCGGCCATGGATTTTATAATTACCAATGAAGGCCTGACACTAGGATAGGGTTTACTCCTAACTGCAAATTTTGCTTGTGTCTTCCAGAAACTGACTCCCTTCTAGATGTCTCAGCTGGGTCCCTGGCCAGTCTTCTCAAAAGAACACCTGCTCCAGTCCTAGGGTCAACATTAGTGACGCAAGTACAGAGGGTTGACGGCGAGCTTCGGGACCCAGGGAACTTGCACGGCAATTCCAACGTGTTCTTCTCATCTCTCCAAGAATGGTGAATTGTCCTGAGGGTGCTTGTTTTACTGAGAGTGGTGTGGTCTTGGTGGCCCTCTAAGTTGGAGTGTCCCTCAGAATACTTATGGTCAGACCAAGTATCGCCCTGTATGTTCAAGGCTTGGGTTAGAGAGTACCATTGCAGTATCATACAGTGCCTACCAAGAGGACCTATCTAAGCGGCCGAAGGCACACGAGGAATAATCTTGGTTGGATTGCTGTACCACACCACGAGCACAGCTTCATGGATGGAGACAATCAGAAGATAAGTAAACTGTATCAGTTTCTCCAATTACTCTATGCAACTAGAGCCAGAGTTAATTTGTGGAGTTAATGTCTCGATTTGATATCCATGTCTGTGTCATTCCAGCGATTACTAGTCTGCTATGGGAGTTACCACAAGGCCGAGATTCCCGCCTCCATATGTTGGTACTATGGCATAGAATTGAAACAGGTTTATTTGTGACATAAAAAGTAAACATTTATAAACAATGTTTCTATTTATTAACAAATCAAACCTGTTTCAATTTGATTGTCCCTCCCTCCGTCCCCTCATGCCGGCCTCAAACACTACGGGTCTCGGTAATTACAATGAGAATAGAGGACGAGAATGGTTTGTGCAGACACCTTTATAGTAATGCACTGGAGTGAATGGGAGGCTCTCCTAGGGGCGGACAACTCTCCGCCTAGGGGAGCTAACTTTTAGTTTTAACTTCCGTTTTCTACGTTGTATCATCTTCCTGACGGAGATTAATGGCATAGAATTGAAACAGGTTTGATTTGTTAATAAATAGAAACATTGTTTATAAATGTTTACTATTTCAATAAGTTCTGCTGAAACCAGTTATTGTACTGATATTATGGAAATGAGAATTGCCAATAATGTGTTTGACTGCTGTTTACCACCAAAACGAGTATCGTTTTAATTTATTAACTTGATATGCAAAACAATATATTTCAAGGATTTCCGCCCAGAAATGATGAAATTTTTAGTGAAAAATACAAAATTCCATGTGGAATTTCAGTGCCTTCCATAGGGAGAGTGTACTTATTTTCTGGAAAAGCCTGAAGAAAAAATTGACATATACAACATAAAATGAAATGGGAAATTAATTTGAACATCATGGAGGTTTGTACCAGCGACTAGCTAATTCGAACAATTTGAGAAACGAGACGCGATTCCTGACTGTACAATGATTTGAACAAGCCATTTCTCAAAAACAGAAGAATTACCGGTATTATTTGCTTGAATCTTGGGGGTTTATTTCAATGCATTCATAATAAAACAAGTCGGGAAATTTTGGATTTTTTAGCGGAGAAATGGTACCGGTACCGGTCGGTTAGACTTTGACGGCGACTAGCTTTGACTGTGTCGTCGCCGATTTCGCTGAAAACGAACACCACTTGCAAGCTGCCGTGTCCGCTAAACACTGCTTTAACAAACGTCATTTCAAGCCATCAAATCAGTAGATTTCTTTCGAAGTTGATGGAGAATATGTTTAAAATTGTCCTGGTAAACATGATCAAGTCGACTGAAGCGTAATCGGGTTGCTGATTTCTCGATTCCCGACCTAGAAGTAGGTGCTTTATTTCCTGAAAAGATCGTCAACCTGCCGCCATGCCATGCGGTCAGCTCCAGTCACACTTTATGGTATGCTGACTGTGGGCGCGCCGCTTTACGGTTGTTGTTGTTGTTGTCGTAAAACGCGGCCTTGGTAGTGATTTCGTTGGAATTTGCTGATAAAATTTTTAGAGTCGCACGATTTATCTAGACTCGGTCGGGTAACCGGAAACAGACATATTTTTTTTCTTGGCCTAATATTAACACGTGTGCGCCGGGAAACAAGTAATGAATTCAGTGACGGGTATAAAACGTTTTACACACCTCGATCTGTCCGAATGTCACACTCGCACAGTGTCAAAACTCTCCAGTCGACTGATGAAACGAAAACGAAACTGCCTCCTCGTCTCTCCTTTTCAAACTCTCTCACCGGGACTGCACTATAATTTTGGCAGTGCGGTTCAGCCGATCTTAAAACATGACGTCTTTTCGTAAATTCGGTGTATTTCATTGGCTATCAGAACCGAAGATGAAGTGGGCATATTCCGTGACTACGACCTGTGCCATATTGACCAGTTTACAGACAAAACACAATCTTTCGAAGAAAATCTCTCAAGATATCAGCAGAAGTGTTGTCCAGGAAACGCATTCGACATATTCTTCAATATCTGCACCTAGAAACGGCTCGTCGTGAGATTAATTCAGAGAAATTATTCGAAACTAGGTCGAACTACTTCATAGCGCATTCAATAAACGGAGTGACGCGGAACTTTCAGTCATTCTCTCATTTTGCGCAGGGGTGTTGTAATGAACACCATACCGCTTGGATAGATCGCACCTCTGAAATTACCCATAAGCCAGTTCACCTAGCATGGCAAGAAACAGGGAATTTTCCCTGTTTAAAAAAGTAGCATTCTCTCAAATAATATTCACCGTATTGACCAATTAAGGGAATAGGTCAAGGTGTTTTATTTGATATACAACGAAGGAAACTTAACAAGCATTCCATGAAGTGTCGTGTGTGGAAAACCGTGGGATCAACGTGTATATTTCCCCCCGACGCGATCAAGTTAGGATAAAATTATGAGTCCCATGTGTATACATTTTCCGCCATGCTGAGAAAAAAACTCAAAAAACTTTTGCGGCTACCGGTATGACAAAACAACTATTCTGAACCGAATATTGCATCTCTGATATTTTGTGAAAAGTATTGTATGATTTGATGGCATGTAGTAAAGTTTTGCGTCGATACACCACACGTCTTCTGTATTTTACTTAGAACACGTTTCCATTCATGACCGAGATGACCTAAATCGAGGACGCACGTAGGCCTAACATGAAGAGGCAGTCTGACAACATGCGCGAGTGTAACTCGTGAACTGACGATTTATCGATAAAAGCGTTAAAGCGTTGTTTTACATATCCGATCATAAGTTTCCGAAAATCGTGGGTGCAGGCCAATCAAAAGACAATTATCCAGCTATCATAATAATATTTACTATAATTTATCTTTTGGAGCCGCGTTTGGAAGCAACAGTGGGTTACGGCAACAACAACAACAACATCACACAAATTACTAAAACTTACAGTTTGTTGCCTAAGTCTTAAACCTGCTTTAATTAATGCCATTAATCCCTTATTAATTGCACAATCAAACGTAGAAAACGGAAGTTTAAAAGAAAAAGTTAACTCCCCTAGGAGAGAGTTGTCCGCCCCTAGGAGAGCTCTCCACTCAAATCCAGCGTGGTCACTATATAGGCGACTGTAGCCTCATTTCTCATCCTCTTTCTCTTGTTTGCTCGACCAGTGCACATCTAGGGAAGTATTCAGAGGCAATCTTACAACATTGGTTGTTGTTGTCTCGCTGGTGTAATATCCTTTATCAAGTCTTGTTTTTGTTATTCATTCGGAACTTACTTACTGTATTATTATGTCTGAAGTTCCGACTGGTATTCCTTGTCGTACGTGCGGGAAAGATTTATCCCCTTTAGACGCTCATACTGCTTGTTTATCTTGTAAAGATTTATGTTACCGGGCGTCCACGTGCGCGGAATGTGTATTATGGAATCCGGCGGCCTGGAAGAATTATGCCCAGGCCCGTCGGGCTTTTCTGTTACATGCTTGTGATGACTCGTCTTTGTCGGAGATCGACAGACGGGTCTTAGAGATTTCTTTGGTCAATGATGTGAAGTGTAATGAGGATCTTGACCGGGCTGGTCAAGATCCTCAGTCTCCCATGTCAGTTTGTATACCTCCAAGCGGGACCGTCCTACAGGATGATAATTCCAGGTTACTAGACAGCTTGACCCGGTCCGGAGTTTCATTGTCTAGGGTCGATCCAAATCCAGTTCCTTTGTTACGCTTAACAAAGGCCAGGTCGGTCAAGCCTGGCCAGTCTATTGTTCCCGTCGAACAAAAGGAATCTTCACCCAAGTTGCGGGCTTACGAACATCAATCCCCGCAATTGTTGATTCTTCACATCGTCGTTCACATACTGCTACACGACACTCAGGTTCACATTACCATTCACGTTCTCGTACACAACGCTCGGGTTCACCACCTCATCGTTTGTTTTCACCTGTTCGTGATTCTGTTACCTCGGTTCGACGATCTCGTTCTCCGGTCCGTAGTTCTCGTCCACCGGTTCATTCTGGTACTATTTTACGGCGTTCCCGTTCACCGGTACGCCGTTCTCGTACGTCGACAGTTCATTCTCCTGATCCTGCTCACCGTTTTCCTGGGGTTTCGGCTCCATCTGATCAAGGTTACCATGTTCATTATCAACGAGCCCCTGTCCTTGATCATTTGGTGGATCATGATTTATCGTCTTGTTCTCAGTCTCCGGTTTCGTCGAGTGAGTCGGATGATTCTTCTTCCTCTCAGGCTAGTGTCAAAGATACGTCGAAGATGGATCTTTCGCTTAATATGCAGGCGCTTTTAGCGTTGGTTCCGGATATGCCCGTTCCTTCGAAGGTTTCTTCTAGTGGTAAGTGCCGGACAGCTGCGGACTCTGCATTAGCTACTTCCAAGCCGGATGTTACTCGTACATGTGCTCCGTCACCAGCATGGGCAGATCATTTAGACAAATTTGATCGTCAATTACAAGATGACAATAAATTTAAGAAGCCTAGTCTCGGAGTTTCCTATCGTCTTCATGATAACGTGTTACCTGACAAGCCACCCAAGCGTGATCGAGATTTATCTCAGGTTTCTAAATCAGCTAAGTCGACTCCACTTGAATTCAATACCAAAATTGTGGAGAATATTCAAGAGATGTTATTGGCAATCCAACGTGCTTCCTCAATCACTGATTGGTTTTTGTTGGCGACTTCGCGGATTGCCTTGGACCCGGAGTTACACCGGGACGATGGATCGACTTCTTTGTCTGCGGGTCGTGTTGCTTATTTGCGGGGTTTCATTGAAACCCTAGTGCAGGCTAATCAAGTTATTCAGGCCACTTCTTATTCATACGTTTCGCTTCTCCAAGCGCAACGCAACGCCTTACTTAAGGCGGTCAAGCCGGACGTCTCCTTTATGGTTAAGGATTTTCTGCTTCATCAACCATTAGCTTCCAGCGCCATTTTCAACAATTCTATTGAGTCTGTTGTACCTGTCATCCGCGAGGAACGTACTGCGCGTTTGATTGGGGCTGTTGCTCGGGGTGGTTCGTCGGATCATCGCTCGAGGCGGGGTCGTAACTCCTCTTCCACCCAACAAGATGGCGGCGCTCGGGGGAGGTTTCGGGGTATTGACAAACCTCCACGGCGAGGGCGCCGTTCCTTTCGTGGTAAATCAACCAAGAGGGGTGGTCGTTCCAGTAAATGACTATCGAGTTCCCGGATCAGATCAAGCCGAAGTTTTGCAGCCTCCTCTTTTCCGGTTGTTCAATCATCATGTTGTGGGCGGCCGCCTTCAATACTTCATAGACAATTGGCGCCTCATCACCGACGACACCTGGATTTTGAGAGTTTTGGAGCGCGGCTTCCTGTTCACTTTTCGTTCCCTCCCCAAACTTATCGTTTGGCCACGCCCATCCCGCCTACCAGTCTCTGCGAGTCACGTGCAGACTCTTCTGTCGTCAGTCAACACGCTCATCGAGAAGGGAGCGGTCAGAGAATTACCGCCGACAGAGGACAGTTTTGGGTTTTACAGCCACGTGTTCCTGGTTCCCAAGAAAGACTCGCCCCAAATGCGGATGGTGATCGATCTAAAAGTGTTAAACAAGTTTCATCTCGCCCTCCCCCCTCATTTCAAGATGCCGACTGTTTCATCGATTCGGGCCCGTGTACATCTTCGGGATTGGCTGGCCTCAGTCGATCTGCAGGACGCGTATCTTCATGTTCCAATTCATCCTCGTCATCGCCGTTATCTCCGCTTCGTTGTCAACGAACGCCGTTTCGAATGGCAGGTTCTCCCATTCGGGGTCAACATAGCCCCTTGGCTGTTTACCCGCATTACCTCACCGGTCATGGCTTTTCTACACCTGCGGGGTATTCAGATAGAGGTTTATATAGACGACATCCTCCTATGGGCAGAGGACGAGTCCCGTCTCAACATGCAAGTCCAGTTCACACTTCTGGTCTTACGTCATCTAGGATTCATCCCTCATCCTCTCAAGTCAGAGTTGGTCCCAGCTCAAGTTCGCCGTTACATCGGCGCAGTGTTCGATACCCGTCATCAACTGGTGTATCCTCCGGAAGATCGTTGGGACAAAATTCAGCTGTTCATCCGAAAGTTTTTGTCATCAACGTCACGGACACGTCAACAGTGGCAAAGTTTGGTAGGTTTGCTCACTTCCACTCAGGACCTAACTCATTACGGCCGACTACAGGTGCGTCCACTACAGTATCATCTGTATCCTTACCTACAGACTCCTTCCATAAATCCAGCGGTGCCGGTATTGACGTCTCTTCATCCATATCTGATCTGGTGGCAATCCCGGCTCAACGTCATGCAGGGCGTTCCATTCCGTTTTCCGGCTCCGAGTCATCATCTGTACACCGATGCGTCCGAGACCGGTTGGGGTGCCCATCTGGACGAATTAGTAGTATCCGGCAGATGGTCAACGTTGGATGCCAGTCTTCACATCAACCTTCTGGAGATGAAGGCAGTCATTCTGGCGGTGCAACATTGGAGTCATCGTCTCATGTACTCGTCTCTTCTCATTGCGACGGACAATTCCACAGTGATTGCTCACATCAACAAGTTGGGAACAACACGCTCGCTTCCAATGTTTCGCCTTGTGTGGGATCTCTACGAGTGGACTCGTATTCATCACATCCATCTTCACGCCCGCCATGTTCCGGGCCGGCTCAATGTCTTAGCGGACAGCTTATCGCGTCCGGACACCGTTCTTCAGACCGAGTGGCAACTTCATCCGGAGGTGTTCCAGCAGATCTCCGTCATCTGGGAGTCGCCGCTGATCGATCTGTTTGCTACGAGAAACAACGCCCAATTGACCCTGTTTGTCAGTCCGATTCGGGATCCTCAAGCCTTCGACATCGACGCCCTGTCAATCAATTGGGACAACTTCCTGGCTTATGCATACCCGCCGATCGCCCTAATTCTGGAAGTACTTCAGAAGATTACCCGTCACGACTGCATCATTCTACTCGTAGTCCCGTGGTGGCCTCGGCGACAGTGGTTTCCGATATTGCTCCCGCTTCTCACCGCCCCGCCACGTCGTTTGCCAGTGTGGCCCGACCTGTTACGTCAACCGCACGGGTTATTTCATCACAACCCTCGGTGGCTCAACCTACACGTTTGCAGACTATCCAGAATGCTCTCGCAGTCCAGGGATTTTCAGCAGAGGTTGCACGAACGATGGTTTCAGCCAATCGATCTTCCACATCGCAGCTCTATCAGGCGAAATGGGCCTATTTCGTCTCCTGGTGCCGAGGACATGATGCCGATCCCGACTCTGCCTCTGTTTCCCTAGTAGCTGACTTTCTCCTTCATCTTCATCGTGATAAGAAGTTTCAAATCAGCACCATTGAAGGGTATCGATCTGCTCTGGCTAGGGTGTTACGCCTTACTTCGGGTGTAGACATTAGTCTAAACGATAATATCTCTGCGCTCATTCGCGCCTTCGCGTTACAGTCTCGCTGTACGCGCCAACTGTTACCGAAATGGGATATTGGTGTGGTTCTGTGTGCTCTGATTCATCCACCCTTTGAACCTTTGGAATCCGCCTCTATTAAAGCTGTGTCTTATAAGACCGCCTTTTTGGCGGCGTTTGCTTTAGCGTCTAGAGTATCTGAACTTCATGCCCTTGAAAGATCTTCTATGACCTGGACGGCGGATTGGTCTCGCATTTCTTTTCGGCCCATTCCTGAATTTATTGCCAAAAATGAGTCTGTGCGTTCAGGTCCGTGCGCTCAACGATCGTACTCCATTCCGGCGTTGTCAGACTTTGTGCATGGGCTCGAAGACGACCTCCTGTTATGCCCGGTCCGGGCTATTCGCCACTATCTTACTCGTACCGACTCCGCTCGCGGCTCTCGGCGCCTGTTATTTCTGTCTCTTCGCCCGTCGGCTTTGCGTGATATTACCAAAAATACCATCGCCGCGTGGTTGAAGAAAACCATTAAATGGTCTTATCAGTTGGCCATAGACGCTCCTCCTCTGTTGTCGAATGCTTCTTCTCATGAGATTCGCGCCATTGCTTCGTCATGGCCATTATGGAAGAATTTGTCCCTCCATGACATTGTCCAATCTTGTGCCTGGACGGCGAACTCCACGTTCACCAACTTCTATCTGAGAGATATGTCAGTCCAGGCAGAAGGGATATCCACGTTTGGGCCGTTAATAGCGGCCCAACACGTGGTCAACTAAATTCCAAAAAAAGGGGGGGGGGGCGGCAGTTTGAATCATCACAGCAAATCTGCAAATTGCTGTATCATCTCATCTCATTCATACTATTGGTCCACAATTGATTGATCTCATATGGAAGGAAGAAATAAGTCAGATGAACGACCTTGGATCCTCTAAAGAGATGTCAGACACTGTATCATCACCCTAAGATGTATGTATCCATGGTGAGTGTGATCTTTACCTTAATGTGGTTTTTTGATTGTGTCCTTCAGGTTGAATCTGACGTCCTTCTCAATGATCTCAGCGCCGTCTTTTGCACTCAACTCCCTAGAATGATGGTTGGATGGAAGACGATTGTGGACTGAGAGTGGTGTGACTTGGCGATCACTAGGCCCGGAACAGACCCTGCCTCGACCGGTCTTAGGAACAGCCAAGATAAATAAGCCTTACCAAGTAGACTGTATATCCCAGTGGTTGAGGTTCTCTCTTGGTACAGACGGCTTCCCGAGTAGTACCTATACACTTCGTTGCAGTACTCTCTCGGGGGGAAACTAATAATTTCCACACCACAAACACAGCTACATGGCTGTGAACAATCAAAGATAAGTACATCAGTATCTTATTCACATGTTTAACCTTTTTATGTTGATAATCAAGGTTTCATTTGTTGATTATGGATTGTTCATGCTATGCCCATGTTTTTCTGTGTTATTCCAGCGGTCACTTAGCCTACTTTGTTATACTACAAGACCGAGGTTCCCACCTCCGTATGTTGGTACTGTGGCATTAATTAAAGCAGGTTTAAGACTTAGGCAACAAACATCAAACATTTATAAACAATGTTTCTGTTTGTAACTAAGTCAAACCTGCTTTAATTTAATGTGCCCACCCTTCCGTCCCCTCGTACCGCGGCCTTGTTTCATTACTGGTCTCGGTTTGAGAAAGAGGATGAGAAATGAGGCTACAGTCGCCTATATAGTGACTAGGGGAGTTAACTTTTTCTTTTAAACTTCCGTTTTCTACGTTTGATTGTGCAATTAATAAGGGATTAATGGCATTAATTAAAGCAGGTTTGACTTAGTTACAAACAGAAACATTGTTTATAAATGTTTGATATTCGATCACCCGCATTCTTCGGGATTTGTCACTTTCAATGATTTGCAATAAATCGATCACCCCTCTTTTTTATCACCTGAAATATCACTTCCAGTGATCGAATTATTAGGGGAATTACCGTATCAATAGTTGAAACACCCGCTTCATGTTATAAACATAGGGGAGAGATCACGATGTGGCCCACACTCTGTTTACCAGTGTCGTTGACACTGGGGCAAGACAGCATTGTCCAAAGATTAATGTGGAAAACCCCATTGAATGCAGTAGAAATCAACCCAATGTTGGCCTTGCTTTGACTCATCAAACTACAGCAGGGTTTATACAGTCTTGGAGTGTATCCAAAAGTCCTGGAATTTGAAAATTGATTTTCCAGTCCTTAAAAAGTCATGGAATTTCCTCTCTGGTCTTCTCAAAGGTCATGGGGAAAAAAATCGAATTAACACAGCATCAACTGATCAGAATATAATAAGCATGCATTAATATATAATGTAGTTGACTGGTTAATAATGGTGCATTAACAATTACCATCATAGTTGAACAGAACCATGTACAGTGTATGTGTTTGTGAAAGCTGGGACATTCCGTCATGTTCACAAAATATGTCACACTTGCCTTGTCCTTGTATTGCTTCTCATTGTCTTCCACAAAATTGCCAGAAACCATCTCTGTAAACAAAGTCAAGTTTTGTAGAATGCTTTTCACTAGCCTTGGTAAAGCTACATGTAGTTAGCTATCTAGTTTTCTTGTAAGGAGTTTTGAAAATTTATAAATAGACTCAAGATATCACTGACCTTGAATTGATTATGAATATGTGATTGTATTTGGCATGAACAGAGAAGGAGCGCTATCTCTCCGGTTTCCAAGGCAGTAATGAACTGGAGATCCCCATCAGACCCCGACCTCACAGCATCTCCGAGTCGACACTGACCCCTGGAGAACCCCTCTCCCCAACAGTACAGCTGAAGTCTGTCCTAGGTCTGTCCTCCCCTAATGTACATGGTCCACACAGAGGTGATGGGAAGAAAAGGAACAGGTGAATACTTGGTTCAATCTATTTTTGTCTGATTCACATGAATGTCCATTGACAAAATTTCTGCAGTGTGATTGAGCTAGGGTGTAACATGGCATTCAGCGCTCTTTGGGTGATATAGCTACAGTACAGGAAAGAATTGAGCTCAATAAAAATCAACCCGATCTTTTCACCGTGTTAACATCATGCTGTCCCGATTTTGACCTGGTCTTGTCCCGGTTGAAAAATCGGGACAACATCGTGACAGCATCATGACGACCTGATCATGGTCCGATCTTGTCCCGATCTTGTCACCATGTTGGTCCGATGTTGTCTCGATTATTTGTCCCAATTTTCTCACCCGCTGATCTCTTCCCATTCCTACAAAGTAACTTGGAAACCCTGGCACTAACATATTGTACAAGTGAGGTTATTTTTCTGATCCGTAAATCTGATATGCAGGGGCCAAACGACATCCTGTACGGCCTGTGGCACCGGGTATAGCATACGCCTGTGAGTAACGTTCACACCCTCGTGTCTCCAGCGCGTCAAAACAAACATAATCTGCATGGTACATGTTTGGATATAGTGATCAAACATATTTTCATTTGTATTTCATTTCTTGTCACCTATCGACACATTTCGGTTATATTTCGTTCAAACTCTGTTCATCCTTTTGCGTTCATTCCGGTTCGTTCTCATAAATGTAAACGTGTGTAATAAATTATTTTGTCGTATCATCGGTTACATTCACGGAGAACAGTAGTTGAAAATGGCAACTTGTCACAGATTTCCAACTTCAAGAAAACAACGAAGCTCGATCTTCATCATCCCCAGATTCACAGAGATGTATGTTTCTTCTTTCTATTACAATCAGCTTTATATTAGATCTAAAAACATAATTTTATATGCTCTAAATTGGAATGAAATCTTTCGCGACAACTGCACGAAAGAGTGCTCTCGCCGAGGTCCGCGCGACAAGGTCAACAGCAGGTCTTCAATTTCACATTCCGGTTTTCTCGTGCAAAAAGTGAATGCTTTATGCAAGAATTTCGTCCATTCATTCTAGATCTGTATTCTATTTGCGTTTCACAATATGATTTGTTATGAACTGTTTATAAGATTGGGCGATATGAGAAAAGAAAAAGTTATTCAAAATTGTTAATAATATTTTTTATCAGAATATTTATCTTGTATATTCTTCTGTGCTATCGGTAAAATTATCTTGCATTCTTCTCGCTTGTTATCACATTAGTCCAGACAAATTTTTAGTATTATGTAAATATTTAGGAAGAATGGTCTAATAAGTTGTTTCATTACCGGTACTTTTCTCTGGGATATCTTCCGTACATAAGCGACAGGTTTCCGCAACACAATTGTATTGAGGACGGAAAACATCTTTGGAATGTACCTTGTACGCCTCGATGAGAACGAATCTTTTTTTATACCATCCAGGATAATATTAATTAAGTATTTTCTCAACTATTTTTCCTTTTGTTAGACCCACCCGATTACATTTCGATTTTTGATTGATTGAAATTGTAGTCCGCTTCCCATTCGGATTTCGCGGCCCATCAACTCAATGTTCTATTTAAATTTCACGGTACATTTCTTCGTTCATTTAAGATCTTTTGCAGCGCTAGATATTAAAATAAATAATTAAATAATAAATAACAATGAGAGAGCAGAGGGAGATATAAATAAATTTGTGGTATTTTATATTTTCTCATGTCTCGCAAAACGGGATTAATTTTTTTGTTAATTTGAGCTCAAGGCTTAATTTAAAGTGTTACTAATATTATATTGGTAATATACTCTAACTTCGTAATGGGGATTAGATCAGCATGTACCCCATGTGAAATGTTGTTCTTTTATTCCGTTATGTATTGCGGGGGGGGGGGGCTCTTAATTCTGAGTACAACAAAAATTTATACATTCGTCTCACAAACAAACAAAAGACGCCGACTATAACAGAATCTTGGGACAACAAGCCATGTAGTTGTTATAGTATTTTGAAAATCAATTCATCTGTAATCACACTATGGAAGTGAACAGTAGGTGATCACACTTTAAAAGCACCGCACGGGTAGGACTACGGTACGTGGTGCGGCTGTTTTCAGGGGCATAGCTCTGCAGGGTCAAAGTTCGCACATTTGGACCACGTGGGGCTTTTCGCCGCGGGAGTAGAGAAAAAGACATGCTTCATATTTCTTTATCTTTCTATACAAATTACAATCAGTACATTTTGTAAACATTTAACTATACAGGTTTCTGAGCCATTCTGTCAGTCATCCAACTTTATTCACAGGCAAACATGTACGACCGATTAAAGTTTAACTGCAGCAGCGGGCAGTCCACTGCGGTAGTCCAAGCTTCGCTCACTCCGTCCGTTCATTTCGTTTCAGTTATTTCGTTCCGGTCAAACTCCGTTTATATTCCGGTCATAATTCGTTCAAACTTCGTTCGGGTTTAAAACTTTTGCGGTCAAATTTTAATGACCGAACCGAAACGAACGAAAAGAGTGTAAACATTAAAAATACTGGAGTGACGTCATCAACCAAGATGGACGCTTTTATTTGTGGCAGTGTGATCATAGGTTTTAAATCTTTTATTATCTTGGGATTTTTACGCCATCCATCGATTTTTTTATGCTGAGAGGAGAAGATAGATACCGTATTTTATATACGCAGAACAGGTGTGTGTTTTTTATCCCTAATTTTATGCTGTGAGCAGTCGATATAACATATAACGTGACAGGCCTGTCCAAGATGGCGGACTCAGCGGGAATTTTGTCTCGCTCCGACGACATGGGCGAGGGAAAACAATGTGTTTGTGTGAATGAGCTGCTTTGCTTCGTTCAAAATCAGGTGAACACTATGACATTTGACGTGATCGTGAAGATGTGCACTGATGTGTTTAATGATGAGGACATTTCCTTGGCGAAAACGACTGTCTTTGATTATGTGAAAGGAAATACTGGACGTCGTACAACAACGCGTATTGGCCCCAAAAAAGGGCAGAATAATATGAGGGACATCCTTAATCTGTTTTTGTCTGCAGATTGTGTAAGGCTACCAACATTTGCAGCAGTTGATCTGGGAAAATTACCCCCAGTTACGACCGATCATCTGAATATGGCGGCAATTCTCAAGCGCCTTGATGCTCTGCAGACTGAGTGTGAGATGTTAAAGTATGCACAAGACAGTACGCTAGACTTAGTGACCCGCTTTCATGCACCTGATCCAGCTATTACACGTCCATTATCCGGAACTGTTTGCAGTCCCAGCTCTGAGTGTGCCGATTGTGTTGTGGCGCCTAATTCTATCGCTGGCGCGATTGTGATGGCTGAATCAAGTGATCCGTTGCCGATGGGTGTGAACGAAAAATCTCTTCGCATGACTGCAGAAGACTGTGACAGTCCATCAGTTGAACATGTGGAATCTCTTATGCCAACCAGAGTAGTTGATGTGGAAAGCAGAGTAGTTGATGTGGAAAATACGGTTCCAAAAGTGCTAGAAGATGAAGATATTTGTGGTGATAGGGAGAATGATGCTGATAGTCTTTATAGTGAGAGCTCTCAAACTAAAGCATGGTCAGTGGCTGTAAATAACGACTCTCAAATGCGAACTTGTGTAGATTCTACCCAGCAAGGTGCATGTGACATGTCATATGTTCTGTCAGAGGGTGAAATTGACCCAAATAATGACTCTGATGACGAAAGTGCGGATAGAGTGGAGGGTGGCTACTCTGGCTATTACTCTCCGCTCATGACAGCGGATAAGACCTATGCAGCTGGGACCCGTGATGGCTCATCTTTTAACATGATGAAACATACTGCCCCAAGCCGTAACTTGGAACAACTTCCTGCGAGAGAGCGTGATACTCGTGGGTGGTCTGATGTTCACAACAAAAAATCTGTGAAGGCTTCGCAAAAGTCTGTTGTGATAGGTACGGCTAAATCTGCCGTACTTCGTGGTGTCAAACAAAACAATGGTCACTTATTTGTGTCAAGGCTAGAAGCGAACACTACTTCAGTTGGCCTGCAGAATTTCGTTAAATCGCAGTTTGGTGTGGAAACGACATGTGTGAAGCTGAAGACCAGATATGACACATACTCTTCTTTTCGTATTGATACAGACAAGCGGAACTCTGAAATACTACTAAATGCTTCCCTGTGGCCATGTGACGTCCTTGTTAGAAAGTACTATGTTGGGCGATCTTTCCGCAGTGCTTAACACAGTGATAATGAACTCCATCCGTATATCATCCTACAATTGCCAAGGGGTTAAATCGAGCATCAAGGATGTTAAGGACCTGTGTAGTGCCTGTGATATTTGCTTTGTACAGGAGCATTGGCTTACAAAGGATGATTTACCTTTTCTAAATGATATTAATTGTGATTTCTATGCCAGAGGCCTGTCTGCCATGGATACAAGTGACCGTATTATCAGAGGACGGCCTTATGGAGGTGTAGGTGTGCTTTGGAGAAAGGCATTGAATCACGCTGTTACTTTCCTTGACTATGGTGATTCGAGACTTATGGGTCTAGAACTGAAGGACAGTAAATCGGATCAAATTACGCTTTTTATGTCACAAATAAACCTGTTTCAATTCTATGCCTAATTAATCTCCGTCAGGAAGATATACAACGTAGAAAACGGAAGTTAAACTCAAAAGTTAGCTCCCCTTGCAGAGAATCGTCCGCCAGGGGAACTCCCATCCACTCCAGCAGGATTACTATAAAGGGTCTGCACAAACCATTATCGTCCTCTTTTCTCTGTTGTACCTCACGCAGTGCACATCACAGGAAGAAGTGTTTTATACAACCTGGGTTGTTGTTGTTAACGACCCGCAGTATCCTTATACGAGATTGACTTTCTTGAGTTCAAAGATTCTTTCTTTGGTTGGAATTTCTTTCATAAATCATGTCTGAGATTCCAGTTTCAAATTGTACTACGTGTGGGAAAACCTGGTCCGGTTTGGACGCCCACACGGTTTGTTTTTTATGCAAAGAATTATGTTACCGGCGCAGTTCATGTGCCGAGTGTGTATCATGGGACTCGCTAGCGTGGGCGAATTATGCTCAGGCTAGACGAGCTCACCTTCTGCAGGCTTCTGACGACCCGATGATTTCGGAGGTCGACAGACGCGTGTTAGAGATTGCCCTTGTCAATGACATGGAAGCCAACGAAGACATTGTTGGCATTGGTTTAAATGTAGTTCATAGTAATCAAAACTCTCCCACCTCTGTAAATATTCCTCCTAGTGGGAAAGTTTTGAGTCTCAGAAAAACGCAGGTTTTAGACAGCCTTACATGTACAGGCCTGTCTATGGCAGCAGCCAGACCGGTTTCATTGTCTACACCAACAAAGACTTCCCGTCCTAAACCTGCCACCTCTGAGCATTCTATTGTTCTCGCGGAACAAAGGAATGCAGTGGAGGCCCATGTTATATCGACCTCTCCTTTGTCTATTGGTTTACATTCCGCTACAGGTAAACGGAGTAAACGTCGCCGGGTGTCGATTTCTCCTTTACGTGTTAAAGAAAAACGTACGTCTAAATCAGCTTCGCGTACTATGGTCGGTCATTCGGTCCTTCCCTTCTCGGTTCAGATTGCGGATTTGGATTCTCCGACTTTGCTAGATCGAAATTCTTCACATCGTCGGGTTCATGTTTCTTCTCAACGCTCACGTACGCATCGAAGCCGTTCACGCTCTCGCTCTCCAGTTCAGATTGCTGTGTTCCCGCCTCGATCTATTACACCACATCCCTTGTTATCACATGTCGGTGGTTCTCCATCTCCTACTCGGAAATCTCGTTCACCGCTTCGTGATTCTCGCTTTACGGGTGATGGAGATACTACAGGTCGGCCTTCCCGTTCTACGGCTCACCGTTCACGTACTTCGACTCTACATTCTCCGGTGTCTCCAGTCCGTCTACCACGAATTGCGATATCGCCTTCGGATCTGGACCGTCACGTTCATCACTCCCGGACTCCTTTCCTTGATCAGGTGGTCGTCCATAACGTGCCTACTTCTCGCCGGAGTCGTATTTCTCGTCCGACTTTGCCAGTCTCGTCGAGTTCAGATGACGAGTCTGATGATAATTCCACCTCTTCTGTAGAAAAGCCGGAATCTACGCATAACATGAATAATGCTGATAAAATGGAGGCGCTTTTGTCATTGTTACCGGACATGCCGCGGGCTTCCGTTGAGTTACCATCACATACGGAAGGTTCGACGGCGGCATATTTAGCTTCTACGCCTTCAACATCTACATTTCGTCCTTCGTGTGCGCCATCACCGGCCTGGAAGGATCTTTTAGTAAAGTTTGAGCGACAATTAGAGGACGACAACAAGTTCCATAAACCTTTGTTGCGGCCTCGTTTTGACATACATGATGACGTATTGCCCAACAAACCACCTAAACGAGATCGGGATTTGAGTAACATTTCTAAGGTGTCCCCGTCGACACCTTATTCGGTCCCTTCCAAAGCTATGGGTAATGTTATGGAAATGCTGCAGGAAATACAACGTGCTTCATCCACCGCAGATTGGTTTCTGTTAGCGACGTCTCGTATTGCTTTGGACCCTACCTTACTTCGTGATGATGGGTCGGCCTGCTTGTCTCCGGGCCGTGTAGCTTATTTGCGTGGATTTTTGGACACGCTCATACAGACTAATCGTCGAGTCATCCATGCTGGTTCGTTTTCCTACGTTTCGCTTCTTAAGGCTCAACGAGATTCCTTACTTAAAGTACTCAAACCGGATGTTCCTTTGTTGGTTAAAAATCAACTAATTCATCAACCTTTGGCATCTAAGTTCATCTTCAACGAGGCCATTGAGTCGGTTATGCCTTCAGTTCGGGAAGAACGGACATCTCGCCTTATTGCTGCAGTAGCTCGTCGTCCGGGTGTCGCCACTGACCGTAAGTCTAGACGGGGTCGTACTTCTTCTACTACCACTCAACAAGAAGCGGCCCCTCGGAGTAATTTTCGCGGAATTGACAGACCTCCACAAGGTCGTGGACGTCGTTCCTTTCGGGGTAAATCTACCAAACGAAGTGGACGTCCCAGTAAATGACTATCCCGTGCCTGTTCATCCCGTAGATTTTCAACTTCCTGCCTTCCGCTCATTCTCTCATCAGGTCGTGGGCGGGCGTCTACAAGTCTTCCACGAGAATTGGCGGCTCATCACCAACGACGTCTGGATTATCAAAGTTTTAAAAGAAGGTTTTCTTTTCAATTTCCAGTCTTTGCCCAAACTCATCGTTTGGCCTCGTCCCTCTCGTCTGCCAGTTCCTGTAGATCATTTACAGACGCTCCTATCTTCGGTCACTACGCTCATGGACAAGGGAGCAGTAAGAGAATTACCACGGGCCGAAGACAGTGTGGGATTTTACAGCCACGTCTTTCTGGTTCCAAAGAAGGACTCAGACCAGATGCGCATGGTGATCGACTTAAAGGTTTTGAACAAGCTTCACCTCATCTCTCCACCTCATTTCAAGATGCCTTCTGTGACATCGATTCGGGCCCGTGTACATCTCCAGGATTGGCTGGCCTCAATCGATCTCCAGGATGCGTATCTTCACATTCCAATTCATCCACGCCATCGCCGTTACCTACGCTTCATGATCAACGATCGACGCTTCGAATGGCAGGTTCCCCCTTTCGGGGTCAACATCGCTCCTTGGTTATTTACCCGGATTACCACTCCGGTTATGGTTTTTCTTCACTTACGAGGGATTCAGATAGAAGTCTACATCGACGACATACTTCTGTGGGCGGCGGACGAATCCCTTCTCAACGCCCAGGTCCGGTTCACGTTACTGGTGTTACGTCACCTGGGGTTCATACCTCACCCTCTCAAGTCAGAGTTAGTTCCGGCACAGGTTCGCCGTTACATCGGAGCAGTTTTCAATACACGACTACAACTGGTGTATCCGCCAGAGGACCGTTGGGACAAAATTCAACTACTAATTCGAAAGTTTTTGTCATCAACGTCACAGACTCGGCAGCAGTGGCAAAGTCTGGTGGGTTTGCTGACTTCCACACAGGGTCTTAATCATTACGGCCGTCTTCAAGTTCGACCTCTACAGTATCATCTGTACCCCTTTCTTCTGACGCCATCCCTAAATCCTGCGGTTCCGGTTTTGACGTCTCTACATCCACATCTGATTTGGTGGCAGTCCCGCCTCAACGTCATGCAGGGAGTTCCATTCCGTTTTCCGGTTCCGGTTCACCATCTTTATACCGATGCTTCGGAGACCGGTTGGGGTGCCCATCTGGACGACTTGGAAGTGTCCGGCAGATGGTCGACTTTGGATGCCAAACTTCACATCAACCTCCTGGAGATGAAGGCTGTCATTTTAGCGGTTCGACATTGGAGTGTACACCTCACGAACTCGTCTCTTCTCATCGCGACGGACAACTCCACGGTTATTGCCCACATCAACAAGATGGGTACCACCCGATCTCTATCAATGTTTCATCTGGTGTGGAATCTGTACGACTGGGCGCGCAGTCATCATTGTCACATCCATGCTCGCCATGTTCCTGGTCGTCTCAATGTTTTAGCGGACAGCTTGTCCAGGCCGGACACCGTCCTTCAGACAGAGTGGCAACTTCATCGAGAGGTGTTCAAGCAAATTTGCAACATTTGGGAACCACCTTTGATCGATTTGTTTGCGACAAGGAACAACGCCCAGTTAGCCCTGTTCGTCAGTCCGATTCTGGACCCTCAAGCCTTCGCCATCGACGCTCTATCTATCAACTGGGACAACTTCCTAGCTTATGCCTACCCACCAATGGCCCTGATTCTGGAGGTTCTTCAAAAGATCTCTCAACACGACTGCATCATTCTGCTAGTAGTTCCGTGGTGGCCTCGTCGACAGTGGTTTCCGATCCTGGTTCCGCTCCTCACTGCCCCACCACGATGTCTCCCAGTTTGGCCCAGCCTGTTATGTCAACCGCACGGGATTCTCCATCACAACCCGCGGTGGCTCAACCTACACGTTTGCAGACTATCCAGAGTGCACTCTCTCTCCAAGGATTTTCAGCAGAGGTTGCACGGACGATGGTTTCAGCCAACCGATCCTCCACATCGCAGCTCTATCAGGCGAAATGGGCCTATTTCGTCTCCTGGTGCCGACAACATGATGCCGATCCCAACACTGCCTCTGTTTCCCTAGTAGCGGACTTCCTCCTTCACCTCCACCGGGATAAGAAGTTTCAAATCACCACCATCGAGGGGTATCGATCTGCTTTGGCTAGGGTATTACGGCTTACTTCGGGTACTGACATTAGCCTTAATGATAACATATCTGCGCTAATTCGCGCCTTCGCCTTACAGTCGCGTCGTACTCGCCAACTGTTACCGAAGTGGGATATCGGTGTGGTTCTGTGTGCTCTGATTCATCCACCCTTTGAACCCTTGGGGTCCGCGTCTATTAAAGCTGTGTCTTATAAGACGGCCTTCTTGGCGGCGTTCGCTTTGGCCTCCAGAGTGTCTGAACTCCACGCTCTTGAAAGATCGTCCATGACCTGGACAGCGGATTGGTCCTGCATTTCTTTTCGGCCCATTCCTGAATTTATCGCCAAAAATGAATCTGTTCGTTCAGGTCCGTGCGCTCAACGCTCGTACTCCATTCCTGCGTTATCAGACTTTGTACATGGTCTTGAGAACGATCTTCTGCTATGTCCCGTTCGAGCCATACGTCACTATCTTACACGTACTGACTCCGTTCGCGGCTCTCGGCGCCTATTGTTTCTGTCTCTTCGCCCTTCTGCCAAGTGTGACATTACAAAAAATACCATTGCCGCATGGCTGAGTAAAACCATTAAGTGGTCTTATCAACTGGCCATTGAAGCCCCTCCACTGTTGTCTAACGCTTCTTCTCATGAGATCCGGGCCATAGCTTCATCTTGGCCTTTATGGAAGAACTTGTCCCTCCATGACATTGTCCAGTCTTGTGCCTGGACGACGAACTCCACGTTCACCAACTTCTATCTGAGAGATATGTCAGTTCACTCAGATAGTATGACCACACTTGGGCCTCTGGTAGCCGCCCAATTCGTGGTCAAGTAAAAAAATTCAAAAAGGGGGGGGGGCGGCATTTTGGATCATCGCAGCAAATCAGACAACTTGCTGTATCATCTTCACCATTCATTACATGCTAGAAGGAAGAAATATGTCAGATGGCCAGCCAGGAATGCAGCAGCATTATAAAGGCCTGACACTATGGTGAGTAATAAAAACTTTACCTTAACAGCACTTTGCTTGTGTCTTTCAGAAACTGACTTCCTTCTAGATCTCTCAGCTGGGTCCCTGGCCAGTCTTCCCAAAAGAACACCTGCTCCAGGCCTAGGGTCAACATTAGTGATGCAAGTACAGAGGGTTGACGACGAGCTTCGGGATCCAGCGAACTTGCACGACAATTCCAGCGTGTTCTTCCCATCTCTCCTAGAATGGTGAATTGTCCTGAGGGTGCTTGTTACTGAGAGTGGTGTGGTCTTGGTGGCCCTCTAAGTTGGAGTGTCCCTCAGAATACTTATGGTCAGACCAAGTATCGCCCTGTATGTTCAACGCTTGGGTTAGAGAGTACCATTGCAGTATCATACAGTGCCTACCAAGAGGACCTATCTAAGCGGCCGAAGGCACACGAGGAATAATCTTGGTTGGATTGCTGTACCACACCACGAGCACAGCTTCATGGATGGAGACAATCTGAAGATAAGTAAACTGTATCAGTTTCTCCAATTACTCTATGCAACTACGGCCAGAGTTAATTTGTGGAGTTAATGTCTCGATTTGATATCCATGTCTGTGTCAATCCAGCGATTACTAGTCTGCTATGGGAGTTACCACAAGGCCGAGATTCCCTCCTCCATATGTTGGTACTATGGCATAGAATTGAAACAGGTTTATTTGTGACATAAAAAGTAAACATTTATAAACAATGTTTCTATTTATTAACAAATCAAACCTGTTTCAATTTGATTGTCCCTCCCTCCGTCCCCTCATGCCGGCCTCAAACACTACTGGTCTCGGTTATTATTATGAGAAAAGAGGACGATAATGGTTTGTGCAGACCCTTTATAGTAATCCTGCTGGAGTGGATGGGAGTTCCCCTGGCGGACGATTCTCCGCAAGGGGAGCTAACTTTTGAGTTTAACTTCCGTTTTCTACGTTGTATATCTTCCTGACGGAGATTAATTAGGCATAGAATTGAAACAGGTTTGATTTGTTAATAAATAGAAACATTGTTTATAAATGTTTACTATTTGTGAATGTGTATCTTCCAGTTGATAGCCCTGAGAACACCGAACTTTTTGCAGATTATCTAGGAAAGCTTCATACGATAGTAGAAGAAAGTACTACTACTAATATCTTTATACTGGGTGATTGGAATGCCAATCTTAAATGCGACTCTGCATTCGGAAAAGACCTGTTGAATTTTTGCGAGGAATATGCTTATTGTGTATCAGACTATATTCATCTCGACACAGATACGTATACATGTGTGAGTTATGCACATAATACAGTTTCATGGTTAGATCACTGCGTGTCGACAGTTGCTGCCCATAGTGCCATAAGTAATGTGTCAGTTCTGACAGACTACATTAGTTCGGATCACCGGCCACTCATGCTAACAGTTAACTGTGATATACTGCCTGGGTATGTGGCTTGTACTTCAGACTGTGAGGATATTAAATGTGTGAAATGGTCCTCTTTCAGTGTTGAGGATGTATGTCAGTACACCTCAAATACAGAAGCCAGGTTGAATCAAATTGATATCACTGACTGTGTTAATCTATGTAGTGCTAACTGCACATCTCCGGATCATATATTACTCATTGACAAGTTGTATGATGATATTGTGTCTGCTCTTGTAGAGTCTGCTGAGCCTCTCGTTCGTAAATCTAATATGTGCGATTATGTTGTGCCTGGTTGGACTGAACATGTCCAAGATCTTTATGATGTGTCTAAAGATGCACATACTATATGGCGTATTAATGGTAAACCAAAACAGGGACCAGTGAGTGATATGATGAGAAAATCCAGAGCACAGTTTAAATATGCCTTGCGTACTTGTAAAAGGAATGAATCGCAGATAAGAGCAGAGAGGCTGGCAACTAAGCTTGTCAACAATGATTATGACTCCTTTTGGCAAGCTGTAAATAAAGAAACGTCTAAGCGCTCTCCTCTTGCCACGTATGTAGAGGGTGCATCTGGGCCTACAGATGTCGCGGTCATGTGGAAGGAGCATTTTTCGTCACTTCTTAATTCTGTAACTAATTGTCAGTATCGTAGTTCTGTATTGGATATACTGTCTAAGCCTGTTGTTGTTGATGATAATATGCATGTGAGCTCAAGTGAAATAATGTCTATTATTAAAAATATGAAATGTGGAAAATCTGGAGGAGCTGACAAGCTATCTGCAGAGCATCTTAAGTATGCAGATAACCAGGTGTCAGAGCTCCTTAGTCTGCTGATAAATGCCGTGCTTACACATGGTCATGTTCCTCAGGCACTTACAACTGTTGTCCTTGTACCTCTAGTTAAAAGTAAGGCAGGTAACCTCTCCAGCAAGGATAACTATCGACCAATAGCACTTGCTACAATGATATCGAAGGTTCTCCAGTCGGTTATGTTGAACAGATGTGATACTGTACACATATGTGATAATCAGTTTGGTTTTCGTAAAGGGCACTCCACCGATCTAGCATTGTATGTGTTCAAGCAGGTTATTGAATTTTACACCACACAGGGAAGCCCAATTTTTGTTTGTTTTCTTGATGCTAAAAAGGCCTTTGATAGGGTTAACCACTGGACATTATTTAGAAAACTCTTGGATCGTGGCGTTCCTGTAATGATTGTGCGCTTATTGCAAAATTGGTTTGGCAAACAATTGTTTATGGTCCAGTGGGGAAATGCCCTGTCAGACATGTCAGAGGCTTTTCCAGCTTCTAATGGTGTAAGACAGGGTGGAGTTATGTCCCCCTTCCTTTTCAATGTGTACATGGATGATCTGTCTAAAATTTTAAATGACGCTGGTGTAGGCTGTAAAGTGTCAGGGGTATCCTTGAACCATATTAGCTATGCTGATGATATGAGCCTAATGGCTCCATCCATGATGGCTATGCAAAAACTGCTACATTTATGCCAGACATATGCTACAGATCATGACATTATATATAATACTTGTAAATCTGTTTGTATGGTTGTTCAGTCTAGAAGGGTTAAGTTTGATAGCTTACCTGATCTCTTTTTGTGTGGTGATAAGTTGAAATATGTTTCATCCTATACCTACATGTATCTTGGCCATATCATCTGTGATAATTTGAGTGATGATCCTGACATCAAGAGGCAATACCGCGCTCTCTGTGTACGTGCAAACATGTTGTTGCGGAAGTTTTTTATCTGCTCTCCTGATATTAAGTGTTTGCTGTTCAAGTCATATTGTTGTAACTTATACTGCGCTTCACTTTGGTCTAAATTTGCAAAGTCGTCATTACGCAAACTCCAAGTATGCTACTGTACAATAACGCCCTCCGATGGCTTTTGGGTCTGACAAGTCGTCATAGTGCCTCGCAAACCTTTGTGATGAATGGGGTAATGTCATTCCCTGAACTATTAAGAAAGTTTGTATATGGTTTTCGAGGGAGAGTGATTAGCAGTATGAATAGACTAGTCAATTGTTTTATTGTTGTTGGCCTTTGTGCATCATCGATTGTGCTCAGGTGGAATGATTTACTGTTTGTTTGACTGAATATGGAATGACTTCACTGGGTCTTCTGTAGTCCCATTTTCACATGCACACCGCGTTCTTTTTGTTGTAACTTTTTTTTTCTCCTTATATGGACCCTGTGTCTGCAATAAAGATATATTATTATTATTATTATTATTATTATTATTAACGCAATTGGCTCTGTATTCACATGTCACGTAGGCGATTGTAATCTGGGGCATCTGGAGATCGCATTGCTCGCGGCCTTTTATGAAATTAAAAAATGCTATATCGACTCAACTTCTCCATTTTGTTCAGAGGAATGGGGACAAATATTGGACCATCACTGGGTCGTCATCGTGTTAACAACATGATGTCCCGATGTCGTCCCGATGTCGTCCTTGTAATAAGACCGGGACAAAACAGGGACAAGATCAGGACAAGAATCGGGTTATCATCATGTTAACATCGTGACAGAATCGGGTTGTCATGATGTTAACATCATGTCAGCCAAGTATTGAGTTCATTTCTTTCACGTACTGTACTATTTAACTAACTACGATATCATTCAGCTGGACATTTGTGAATATCCATGTACACTCGATCATCATGTAGAGGAAATTAATCTTCCCCTCGTGGCAACAGACATGGTACAAAATTCAAGCTGCTCACTCGCTTCCGGGCCACACGACTGTCAACAGGTTAGGGATTACTATCTCTATAATGTGGAGGTGAAAACGGTCATTTTTGCTGAACGAAGTCCAGAATAAAATAAGTCAAGAGAACAAGAAAAATCCACCACAGGCAACACTGGACATAAATGTCTGCAGTGGATGGTATTAAAGAATAAATGGCCATGTATGTAATTTACATTATAATATTAACACAACATAATTTCTTGCCTTCATCTATGTACCCAGCATCAACTATTATACAATTACAGTCTTTTGATGAGGTCAATATGTGGTTTTGTGGACCTGAGAAAACAATATTCACCGAGGCCAAAGGCCGAGGTGGATATGGTTTTCTCAGGTCCACAAAACCACATATTGACCGATATCAAAAGACTATAATTGTTTTATTATATGACACTGACGTCTCCATCTCGTTAAATTGGTGAAAGCAGTTACAATATAGCATATGGTAGGCACTTGCTTTACTCCCGACGATCTCGTACCTGCTGTCAGCTAAAGTGTAAACCGTCAGCCAATCCAACGACTATTTTCATTGGCTGGGAAGACGCATACGTCACGCCGAGTCAATATCACATTTATGGACCCGCTTCGGAGTCAATATGGAAAATTAGAGACAGCCACGTGACGGCGAATGGTCCAATGGAGAAAGAGTAACACACACAGTCATATAATAATATCAAATGATGACCGGAAAAATGGACTTTGGTTTATTTTCGCTGGAAATGTACTGTTACAACAGATAATGATATAGACTTGTCAGCTGAAGATTTTGTAGTTTGAGGATGAATGAAACAAAAGTTAATCAGTAAATATAACCATTGTTACCTACATTTTTACCCCTTAGCCTATTAGGCTGCGGGGTCTTGTCGTCAGCATGTACGTCAGGTCGTCCGGTCGTACGGTCATATGGTCGTCCGGTCGTCAACAATTCTTGTGACCGGCCTAGAAGCCAAACCGTTGCTTCTAGAGACTTCAAATCTGGTATGCAGGATTGTTGGGTGGTCAACCACAAGCCTATCGAATTTGGGTAATTTGTGATGAATTTTGCAGTTTCCATGGCAACATCACGGAAAATTCGTCAGCAGTTCTTGTGACCGGTCTAGAAGCCAAACCGTTGCTTCTAGAGACTTCAAATTTGGTATGCAGGATTGTTGGGTGGTCAACCACAAGCCTATTGAATCTGGACCCGATTGGTTAGAAACTTTGGCGACCATCTTTAATTTATGCGAAACTGTCACAGCTTTCTCTTACCAAGATATCTTTAGAACGACTTAGGCCATCCATAATAATATGTTTGTTTCCCGTAACCCGACCGACCCAAAAAATTGGATAGTTGAAAAAAACACAAAGATCGGTCTTTTTTTTTTCCAGTCGCCGCCAAATTCTAGAAGAGGGGAAATAACTCTTCATATTTTTCACAAAGGGACGTAACTTTTGCTTCTGACGCTAGGTGTCGCATTGTCGTAATCTGCTTAAAATGGTCGCCTGCGGCGTGCTTTCATTTTCCGTCGTCCACAACGGGGATTATGTTGTAAAAAAACAACTCAGAAAGGTGGAACTCTCCGAAAACTTGGGCAACATACTCGCTGATATCAGTGATACTTACGGGGACACGACGAAATTAAAAACAATACCTGCAGACTGCAATCCAGTAATTCAGTCGCGCGCCATCGCTCACCTAAATCATATCCAAGGTACACTGTTTTTTGCGCACCTAGATTCAGCGGATTAAATATAGAAATAAGTAGGCTGTGTCTGCTAACGGCATTATTATTAAATTAAAGGACAGTTGTTGTTAATTTTGCTAACTCTTCCATGCTGAAAATCACCTTGAGAATAAACCGAAACGCCTTTAATAAATTCTAACCAGCAACGATCGCCGTCAATAATTTCTTCGCTTCTTTGACAATCTGTAGTCTCCTGCACAGGCTATTCCTAGCATGGGATCATGCAATAGTTGCCACGTGCGCGGAGAGCTGACAACAATGGCGATAACTGCAGAAAATCTTCCTTGAACAAGTTGAAGCAGTAGATGGAGTTTTCTAAGAAAGGTAAATGATTTACACATCATTATCAGCACACAGAGCCTGTAGTCAGTAGGGTGTCAATACTCTTGGGCAATATTGAACTGGGACTCGTCTGATCATTCGCCAACCATTCTTCTCGTTCACTTAAATACTATCGGCTGATTATTTCGAGAACCTCCACGGGCACTGCTCTTCATACATATACTATGCAATGATGACTGGTTCCGATTATTATATGCAGAACTGTGGCTCTGATATTGAGAATAGAATAGAGTAATTTTCTCTTCGTTTATTTTAAACCATTATATGTCTAACAACTATAAATGTGGCAATTGTTTAGCCTCTGACAATTTGAAATTTTGTTTAATAATGACACAACAGTTCAAGCCCCTAGTGAGCCTGAATTAAATGCTCAATCTACTGGTACCCACTGGTGACTTGAAATTCTTCATCACTTTTGATATCACTTGTTTAAATTGAAATAGAATAATTTATTTTCATTAATTTTTCTTTTGAAAATAAATGGACTTCCTTTATTCAGAAATATATTAGCCAGATAACATCTGTGTTCGTGCAGAAGGTAAAAAAAAAAAAAAAAAAAAAAAAAAAAATCCCTGCCTACCTACCTACCCACTTCTTGGAGATGCCCGTTACTGGAAACGGAATTTATTTTTGGATGGCCTTAACCTAGGCACACCAAACTTGCCGTGCACATCCATATGCTCGTGACCCAGAACCCTTTTGAATCTGGACCCGATTGGGTGGAAACTTTGGTGGCCATCTTTAATTTATGCGAAACCATGAATCTTGTGTATCTCGGAAACCATTTCGCTGTTCAGTGTGAAACTTGGTATAGATTATCGATACATCAAGAAACTTTAAAGGAATGACCAAACCAGTTTCCCTGATTGGGTGAAAGCCTTGGCGGCCATCTTTAATTTATACAGAATCTTTAATGATGTACTTCTCTGAAACCATTGAAGTGTTCTATACGAAACTTGGTATACAGCATCGATGTATCAAGCGACTTACAATGAATAACCACATCAGTTCTTCTGAGAGGCGGGAAGGATGGCCGGCCATTTTTAATTTATGCAAAATAATTAATGATCTCTATCGCTGATACCGTTCAAGTGCTCGATGTAAAATTTGGTAAACATCATCGATGCATCAAGAGACTTATGATGAATGACAGAACTGATTTCTCTGATTGGGCGGAAATCTTGGTGGCCATCTTTAATTTATGCAAAATTTTAATGATGTATATCTCTGATACCATTTAAGTGTTCTACATGTATATGAAACTTGGTATACAGCATCGATGTATCAAAAGACTCGCAATGAATAATCACATCAGTTCCTCTGAATGACGGGAAGGATAGGCAGCCATCTTTAATTTATGCAAAATCATTAATGATTTCTACCATTCAAGTGCTCGATGTAAAATTTGATATACATCATCATTGCATCAAGAGACTTACGATGAATGACAGAACTGGTTTCTCTGATTGGGCGGAAATCTTGGCGACCATTTTAATTTATGCAAAATCAATGATCTATTTTACAATTTTACAATTTTAGTGCTTCATATGAAACTATAAATCATCGATACGTCAAGAAACTTACAATTAATGACAATCAATTTCTCTGATTAGGTGAAAAACTTGATTGCCATCTTTAATTTATGCAAAATCTATACCTCTGGTACTGTTCAAGTGTTTCATGCAAGACTTTGTATACATCATCAATACATCAAGAGACTAAAAATGAATGACTAAACGATTGGATGGAAAGCTTGGCAGCTGTTTTCAATTTATGTAAAATCATTGATGATCTATATATTCTTTGATACTGTTCAAGTGTTCAGTATGATGCTTGGTATACATCATAGATAGATCAAGAGACAAGTAATGACTGCCGGTATCTCTGATTGGACAAAAAACTTTGCGACCATTTCTGATTGCAAGTTTTTTGATAATCTGTATATTTATTTGTCACTTGACTGCTTGATGTTCCTGATGTTTTCAAAGTAGTATGGTTCAAATTTAATAGATTGTGAATGGCTGGCACCCAGAGCCGGGGGGTTTTAGATGCGCAGCTCCGTATTCCTATCAAAAACTCTATATTACTTGGCTCCCAATGAAAATCGGAAGACTTTTATTATTGTTATGCCCCCCCTCTAACTAGAGGGGGGGCATATAGCGATCGCTTTGTCCGTCCGTCTGTCTGTCTGTCCGTCTGTCCGTCCGAATTTCTTGTCCGAGCAATATCTCGGTTAATATTTGATGGACAGGATTGAAACTTGCATGGAATGTGGCTAGTGCCTCGTAGATGTGCAGCGTTGAGTTTTTTCCGAGTTTGGGTATAATTTTCAAGAGTTATGGCCCTTTTTCTGAAATCTCTGTGAATGGGACTTGTCCGGGCTGGATCTTGGTTAATATTGTATGGACAAGTATGAAATTTGCAGGATATGTTGTCAGTGCCCTGTAGTTGTGCAGCGTGAAGTTTCTCCGCGTTTTGCATATATTTTCAAGAGTTATGGCCCTTTTTTCTTCAAATTTGTGTGAATTGGGACTTGTCCGGGCTGGATCTCGGTTAATATTTTATGGACAATTATGAAATTTGCAGGATATGTTGTCAGTGCCCTGTAGTTGTGCAGCGTGAAGTTTCTCCGCGTTTCGCATATATTTTCAAGAGTTATGGCCCTTTTTTCTTCAAATTTTTGTAAATTGGGACTTCCGGGCTGGATCTCGGTTAATATTTTATGGACAATTATGAAATTTGCAGGATATGTTGTCAGTGCCCTGTAGTTGTGCAGCGTGAAGTTTCTCCGCGTTTCGCATATATTTTCAAGAGTTATGGCCCTTTTTTCTTCAAATTTGTGTGAATTGGGACTTGTAGGGCTGGATCTCGGTTAATATTGTAATGACAAGTATGAAATTTGCATGATATGTGGTCAGTGACCCATTGGTGTACAGCGTGAAGTTTCTCTGCTTTCGGTTATATTTTCAAGAGTTATGGCCCTTTGTTTATCAAACCTAAAGTGAATGGGATATATTTATTTGTCCAGGCTGGATCTCAGTCCATAACCGATTTGGACCAGAAAAATGGCTATATTATATGTTATCCTACATTCCAAAGCAGACAACATGGGTCCTGAAGTATGAAGTTGCCCCCAAAAGAGTGATTCGGGTTCAAAGTTCACTGATCGCTTCATTATTTCACCACCATATACTCCCAAGGAATGTAGGTCTCATAACCAGGTCACATTTTCAGCTTTGGCGAAAGCCCTGGCGACCATCTTGCATCGAAACATCGTATTATCACTTGGAGCCCAAATTTGTATACTGTTTATTAGTACACGCTTAGGACTGGGGTGTTTAGGCTTGCTCGTGGGGTGTTGGAATGACCGTTTAGGTGTGTCCACAGGGACTGCTCTCTAAGTGTTGTCCCTCTGGACACACTTGAGGGGTTGTTTCGGCGCTTTGCGGGTGAGTTTCGACACTTTAGTTTTGGGCGTGTACGCTATATGTCTGGTTGGTTGTCTGGTTGTTTGTTTGTTTGTTGTGCTTTTAGCCTACCTGGGCATATTTATGCAAATAAATCTATTCTATTCTATTCTATTCTTGTTGGCTGATACTTGGAATATGTATTATGTGAGGCATGGCAAAAAAAGTGACAGAAACAGAATTTTTATGATTATCCAAATTAGGCCTCCACCAACCAATAAACAACAGAACAATGGCGGGGCAGTATCGGATTAAAGCGGAAGGGGGGGGGGGCATACAATTGAGCAATCTCTGATTGCTTCCTTCCTGTGTTCAGATTATTATTAGGGTTCAAAGCAAGAATGGCTTGAAGCCTTTTGTTTTTGTTCAGAATATTTTTGTTCTTCCGCCATATTATTCGCACGTGATCTGTCAAATTATTTATTATAGTTCTCCAATGCATCCAACATCCCACACTGAATTTATCATATTTTAATCTTTTACAAGCCACTGCTAAAGCATCTTCTGCATTCAACCAAATCTTTCAGGCTTTTATATATGCATTTTACATTCATTGTGTACCAATATACACTGACTAAAACTGTCTGGCTGAGGGGTTGTTGCACCTTTTAGGTGCTGCCTCATGTTAGAGAGGTCTCTGTAGTTATCCTGGTCTGTCAGAAACATTGAGTTCCACTGTTAATGGTATTGGTTAGTCGTCCAGAGAAGTACAATCTTCGGATTTACTGCACTTTGAATGACAACATTTTTATCAACTCGGCTGTCGTAACATGTTATTATCTATTCAGCTGTCCTAATATGTTATTTTCACAGAAGCAATTCAGGATATCACAGAAAAAATATATAATAAATTTTCTGTGATTAGAGTTCATCTTGTTACACATTGTGGTCTTAGCAGTTAGTTTTTCAATGTTGATGGATGTAAAAAAGACTGAAGTGGACACTATATGATCCCATTTGCCATTTCATGCTTTTCAGTTGGATGCACAGTCCCATCATACCAATGTCCAGTTTGAAGTCCATTGATAGTGAATTACCACACAAGAAACCTGTGTCACGCTTAATAGCTAATAAATCCAACTCCGACACTGATCTTACTGCATCCATGCCGAAAGTACGTAAACTGGAAATACGGACGCCAAACCTCCTTAGTTCCAGTCCACTCTCTGCAAAGGGAAGAAGCAGTTCCACCAGTACGATATCAGGATACAGTTCTCTCCCTTTGAGAACATCGAGTCCATCCTCCACAACCTCCTCTTTGCCAAAATCGGTCCCTTCCTCTGAAACCATAGGAAACTTCAACTTTACTTCGACGTCAGCATGCCCAACAACCGTTAACACTATTTTACCCAGTACTTTCTCATTTTCCTCCAGTGGAACAAGTTCATTCACTACTAAGCTTCCAAGGGCTGTGACAGTGTTCAAAACAACTCTGTCAAGTGTAAATCCGAGTAGTTACAAGTTCTCGGGTGCATCATCTGAAAAGTTACTGAGTAAGAAGTCTCGTGGTTCATCTGGGAAAAATATCCACATTTTTTCTGCGGGCAACACGAATGGATCTGGGTTTCATAATATCGAAATGGGGCCGTCGAAATCTCGTAAAAATCCTCCATCCCTGAGCAGTCCAAAGAGATATAACCCTGAGAATAGTTTTCATACATCAGGGGCTGTAAGTGAAGTTACACTCATCCCTGGTCCAAGTATATCTGTACATGATATGTACAATACACATATACCTGTGCCTTTAAAGTTGTTAACCTCTGGGGGTCATTCTAAACAGTATTCAGTGGAAATACCTGAGGAACCTTTTAGATCTCAACCACAGGTGGCCAACAAAATAGTTGACAGCGATGTTTCAATCATGTCACCTCCATGTTCGAAAAGTCCAAGAAGGGAAATAACTGTGGCATTGCCCGCCGAGATTGAGCCCAAACCAGTTAAAATAATAGGTGCATATGAAAATGCATTTCCTGATCTTTCAAGTAAGCTATCGAGACTGTTGAGTGGCACTGATAGTCGGATCTATAGGAATGTTCACAGCGAGCCAGAGCCAGAGGTAGGGAATGGAATTAGTGAAATATCGCCTGATACCTCCTCACATAGCGGTACATCTGATCCTGAACTGAGTCAGACTGTACAACCTCGACTTGTCCAAATTCTGGAGGTTGGACCCAGCTTAAGCTCAATACCAGTGAATGAGGCCTCCGAGAGTCACAAGAATAAATATTCCTCTGAGAGCCACAAGAACACATGTTCCTCTGAGATCCACACAAACACATCTCCCAAAGCCCCAGTAGGACAGGAGCTTACATGTACATGTACTGCATTCATTTCTGGATCCAATGGCGGAACAGTGTCGATTATTGAAAAGGAAGATCGTATGGACCCATATACTGGTGATGCAACACAAGAGAACCACCAGCACGGACAACAACAACATAGGGGCAGAGATGAGGTCCCGGAACTGTACATACCAGTGGAGAGAGTTAGGACCATGGCAATTAATCCTTCAATCTCAAGTGTCACAAGCCATACAGAACAAGACCCCAATATATGGAGAGAGGAACATTATCCTGGTACGACAGCAGTGCCGGAGGTGAAGTCCCCTATGGAGGCATTAGCCAAAGTCCTACAGACTGAGGAAAGAGTCTCGCTGTGCTGACAAAGATCTGATTTGTATGATTTTACACAATGCAAGCATATACCATGTCTATGTATTTTCTGGTCAAGTATCGAATACCCCATTCGAATCAGAGCACCACCCTTTCCCCCTCCCGCATTTCCCTTTCTCAAGTGCTTTGTTGCCTACTTGCCCAAAATTATTTCCAGGAGTCGGAGAGGTATGATTTACTGAACAAAGGTAACGTTAATCATTCCCTATGTTAATTTATATTGACTCGGCCTGTTTTAGAATTGTTATCATTTACAGAGTAAACTTTAATGAATGTATGTATATTGTCCTGGGCATGCTGGGTGGGACTGGTCTTGACCGTGTCATAATTCTAGGCCTGGTTATTCTTGCTTCATCCAGACCAGATCACTTATACACACAGTACAGTCGTAACTTCAACATTGGCCGGGCATTTAGGCAAATTTGAAGAATTAGGAACTTGAATAAATATGAAAACAAGTATTTTTTTAAAGAACAATAAATTCATATGTCATCGTCCAAATGCAGTTGACATTTTAGATTCATCCGGGTTCTTGACTGATCCAAAATTTATATTTACCCACCCTCTTGCCCGATGTATTATTGTCAGGCTGTGGAAAGGTTAACAGTGCCTGAAAATATTAAACCATACATGTATGCCGGTCAAATTTCAGTGATTTCACACTATATTATTGGAGCTCATTTCTACATACTAATTGTTGAAAACATTTCACAATTAAGTTATTTTAAAAGAAGTTAGTCAACCAAAGTGTAATGTCTTGGTATTTTTGTTAGAATACAGTTGATGGAATTATAAGAGATATTATTGTGCATGTCTTTGAATGCAACTGCATCACCGCCTACATTGTCATATTACCCAGTCTGCAACTGCATCACCGCCTACATTGCCATATTACCCAGTCTGCAACTGCATCACCGCCTACATTGCCATATTACCCAGTCTGCAACTGCATCACCGCCTACATTGCCATATTACCCAGTCTATTTACAGTATGTTATCTAGACTTACAAACATGCTCATAGAACATGTGGATAAAAGATGGACTCCAGTGTTCTATAGCCGGACATGCCAGATGAAGTATTCCATAAATATAACAACAGTTTGTCTCGATTGTCTCACTGTGGTCTTACGACCAATGAATGAATATAGGAGCCCAGTTTCTGACTGGCTTCATGAAGTTATTTGCCATATTATCCGGTCCAGATATGCATTAATTTGTGACTGGTATGTATACATGATTTGTTGTTATTTATTTACATGCATTTACCCCATCTCAGTACCTCACCTACCCCAGTGTGTTCCATAATGTAGTACATCATCTTATTAACTTGACTGTCAAAGAAAGAGTACTTTTAATTTTTTTTATGGTATTCCCGTATTTCCCCAAATTCAACAGTCGCATTCTATGATTATCAGAGCAGTGACGATCTGATTTTCATTTAATGCGCTTTGACCATTTCCTTTATCAGCCTGTGTGCAGGTTGTTTGTCTTCATTGATTGTGATTACTCAGAAAGTATTTTGTGATGTTAATCAGTAAGATCATGGTGATGAAGGTAACATGTACCGTTATAATACCTAATGTCTCTATTAATTCAGTTATGATTTGAGCACCTTTCAACACAATTATCACTCCAATAATCAAGCACAGAAAGTGACATTTCTCACCATAAATTCAGGGGGTGGTAAAAATTGATTAGAACAGCAAGTTGACAGTGTTGTCCAAAATCCTGCAGGTACGAAAACTGCTCGGGTTACGTTTTATTAGGATGGATAAAATCACGACGAGAAAAATTGGCAATTTTCGAATTAAATTTGGAAGGCGAATAATTAGGGAAATTACCATAGCCTATTATGTCTATTATTTATTCATTGTTTAATAATTTTGGAGAGTGATCAAATTGGTTAGAACATCTGATTGATTTGCTCCGCAAAATGGGGGGGAGGGGGAGGAGAAGAGGGGGGGAGGGGGAGGAGAACAGGGGGGGAGAAGGGGAGAGGGGCGGGGGGGTGATTGAATATTTAATAATGGTGATGGAATTATTAGGGGATTAACCAGACATCATATTATAGAGATTAACATTAACATTAACATTAACATTAACATTAACATTAACATTAACATTCCAGGAGTCACAGCATTAGTAAGGCCATTGTCACTCGAGTGCTTGTTTAGCATGGACTTGATTTTTTAAATAAACATGCTAGATGCTATAATTGTTTATTATTAATTATTAAATTGCGGACTAATTGTGTATGAATATGAAGAAAATTAGCCAGTTTAACTCATGAAAATATAATAAACCCCTCATCTACTTTCATTATTTGCCCTCAAAATATAGATAAAGGCTGGTCATGCTAAACAACTAATTAAGTGACAATGGCCTTAGTAATCTGTTTATCACCACTGCAACTTCCACATAGCAAACAGTTCTTAAACATGTCTGACAAGAATAGAATAGTGCCCCCCTTATTTGAACAGAATACTGTGTTACCTTGTTCATCTTTGATGTACTTGTATCCCTGCATTGTACTAGATTATATATTCTTATTACCCAATGATTGTTGGTCCCTGGAAACAGAATGTTTGTTTGATGCCCTTGCACACAGTTTTATATGCCGACCAGTTTCTGTTAATCTGTCTAACTTTAGTAAAGCAGTGGGATATCTCCAGTTCCAGGTCATCAAATTACCAAACTTTGGGTATACCTTACCCAAGGGGCAAACTTTGGGTATACCTTACCCAGGGGGCAAACTTTGGGTATACCTTCCCCGAAGAGGCAACTTTGGGTATACCTTACCCAGGGGGCAAACTTTGGGTATACCTTACTCATGGGACAAACTTTGGGTATACCTTCCCCAAGGGGCAAACTTTGGGTATACCTTACCCAAGGGGCAAACTTTGGGTATACCTTCCCCAAGGGGCAAACTTTGGATATACCTTCCCCAAGGGGCAAACTTTGGGTATACCTTCCACAAAGGGTAAACTTTTGGTATACCTTCCCCAAGGGGCAAACTTTGGGTATACCTTACCCAAGGGGCAAACTTTGGGTATGTATCTTCCCCAAGGGGCAAACTTTGGGTATACCTTACCCAAGGGCAAACTTTGGGTATACCTTACCCAAGGGGCAAACTTTGGGTATACCTCACCCAAGGGGCAAACTTTGGGTATACCTTACCCAAGGGGCAAACTTTGGGTATACCTTACCCAAGGGGCAAACTTTGGGTATACCTTCCCCAAGGGGCAAACTTTGGGTATACCTTACCCAGGGGCAAAGAATGAAAGTTATTCATTTTGAGGTCAAATGGTCAAGGACTGAGGTCACTGTAACTGAAGTTCAGCAGTTCATTGGAATGATATTTATGCCATAAGTACAGTTCAGAGAAGTGGATTATTATGGTGAAGCCTATTGATTATACCCCTGGGCAAAGGTATATTGTCTGTCTGTCTGTCTGTCCATCTTTCTCGTTACATAATCTCTCGAGGTATTAATGCCAGGCTTTCCAAATTCATGTAACATATATGCAACTGGCAATGGGGTAGAAGCCTATTGAAGAGAACTGACCTTAACCTATTCAAGGTTAGATACTACTAATAGTGATTTCTAGCGAAGGATTACCTCCAGGCTCTTCAAATTTATACTATTTATGCAACTAGTGATTGACAAGAGACCTTTTCAATTTAACTGACTTTATCAAGGCCAAATTCTAGTTATTACAATATATTGTGAGGTGGTCAGGCTCTCCAAATTCACACTTCAGTACATGGTGACTGACTAGAACCCTATTCAATTTGACTGACCTTCAGAATACTGTACTTAATCAGTGACTCATGATTTTTAATGAAGAATCATAAGGACTCTCAAAATGTGCACGGGCTGATATTGAATCCCTGGCTCTTGTTATTGGTCGATTTGAAGCGTTCAGCATAGATGGGATCATACAGGATTGACCACAGTGACATGAAACACCCCACAAACATGCGAATCTGCCAGTTCTCAAAAGAAAGTAGAATTTGTCGTCGTGCCTTATTTATTGTCTCGGTAAACAATCGGTTGATTTCTTGGAGTCGCAATTATATATTTGAACCGGCTCTAAGCTAGAATGTTACTATTTCATTGCTTCATTTATATCAACATGTTTCAAGTGCTACGATTTTTAGAAAAAAAAATCCCATTAAATTATTTGCGTTTTTTTAGTTGTTTACATATATTACAAACAATGTTATCTTTTATCATTGTTTAGATCTGATGATTTATGTTTCTATTTTTTTTTTGCTCATTTAAATATTAACACGATGAATGGCTTTATATATTCAATTTGGATATAAGTTAACCCACTATACTATTGCATTTATTATGAAATGGAAGGGTTAATTTCACAATCGTCTCTTTGTGGAACATATCCTAAGTATGCATTAAAGTTTATGGCTGTAAATTTGTGACGACGAATTATTTTAGCCTTGCCACATCTGATCAGAGCAAAGAAGGACATTCCATACAAAATTGTTTTGAAAAGTTTTATCGTAAATAAAGTTTAGTGTTTACTCATTTACATCATACCTAGCATTTGGAGTACATGTTACATTAGTAGGTCAACATACTGAATTTAAACTCCATCCATGCGGAGGGGATGTACATTGTAATTTATTGCATGGTATAATTGATACAGAGGGGAATGGACTACTACTAAAGATTGCTCATATATACATATATGTTAGGAATGAATTACATGCCTGTGAGTAACCGTTGGTGATTTAATGTACGAGGTCCTATTGACCAGAGATGTTAACATTTTTGTTTTTATATACAGGCTTGTTATTTATAGGTTGCTGTATAAACTGTTGCCTAAATATTTTTTTCTGATGATAATAATGGGAAGTTTGCTCTGTATATGTAATAATACCTTCTGGATCTATGCAATATTGTGTAGTTAAAAGGATAACATGATTTAGGGTGATGTGTTTGGCATTATTTGCAAATATAGATTAACAACATGAACTCATTATCTTTTGTCTTTATTGTTCTGTTATGAACTCATTAATACACAAAAGATTGCTCTCAAAACTGAGCCAAAAGTTTGATAAATCTGCTGCCAAACAGTGGTCAGACAAATTAACAACAATAGGCCAGATGGTTCAGTTAAACATTTTATGTAATTAACCAACCAGAAAATAAAAATAATTACAGAAAGTGGTACAATATGTTACAAACATTGAGCTTACAAGAACGCTGTAAAAGAGTGGTGCGAGCAGTTTCAAAGATACCAGATGTTCGTAAACAGTATGTGCCCACTGTCTCCCAAGGCTTGATGTACAACTTTTCTCTGTTCCTTTCCAGTCCTACTGGAATTTCTCCCAACAATGTCGGCTTCACAGTAAAGTTAGTCTCCAGAAAGCGACTTTTAACCAAAACTTCTGTTATCCAGAACGCTTTTGCATGAAAACACTTGTCGATAGTCCAAAAGTGACTCAATCAGTGTCACGACCTTGCACAATAAGATGGCTTTTAGACAACCTTACAAACTGTCTCTTCATAGAATTCAACTCACAGGCCCGCAACTCTCAAGTGGATATCACACTGTTATATCACATTCTGCTTACAAGCTGAACTTGAGGTTCCGCTTTGACCCTTGACTTGCCGCTCCGGCATGAAGCCTACGCTGGTTGTTTTTTTAACCAAAAACATACGTCTCCCCCAACCTCCCACCTTGCCTTGAGTGGGCACATAATTTAAGGGAAAGTGCTATAAAATGAATGTAGCAATAAGTATCCTAAACAAAGCTGCGCATCTAAAAATATTAATTACAAAGAGGCGATTTTCACTGTTGCAGTAACCCAGTGAGGAGCCGGGATTTATATAGCAATGAGTGGATTGACAACATCTACAGAATCCAACCAATGTGAAATACATGTAAATGTGAAGCATCAACTATTTCGAAATGGATCACATTATAGGAAAGATGCAAAACATACAAGAGCCACACCTATAGTATACATGCTGTACCGTATAGAAGTTTCATGCATCTGCCTTCAGTAGTTTCCAAGATATGGAGTGAACAAAAATTGGACAGACAGATAAGCACATTTTGCATGGACCCACGCATCCAGTAGTTCTCCACATATCTTGTAGACAAGAGTAGTCCTGTACATACATGTAACAAAGCTGGACATCAGAAACAGATGGATGCACGCAAACAAACCAAAACCTAATCAGATGAGGAGGCCATCACGATAAAGCTGCCATCCAAGTTCGGGGAAATTCCATCCAGTAGTTCTTCAGATATTTTACAGACAAGGCTTGTCTATACATGTACAAGTAGACAGTCGGATGAACACCAAATACGCGCGCACACCAAAACATTTATAATAAGATGCGGAGGCCATTCCAATAAAGATTCCATGCAAGTCTGGTGAAGTTCACCAGAGGCCATCACGATGAAGCTTCGATCCAAGTTCGGGGAAATTCCGTCCAGTAGTTCTCCAGATATCTTACAGACAAGGCCTGTATATACTTGTATAAGTAGATGGACAGGCAGACAGACAACATACCCATGCATGCATGCACACTGAAACCTAATCAGATGAGCCCATTGCAATGAAGCTTCCACCCAAGTTTGGCGAAATTCCGTGGGGAAGTTCTCCAGATATCTTGCAGACAAGGTTTGTACATACATGTACAAGTAGATGGACAGACGGATGGACACCAACGAACGCTCGCACACACACACCAAAACCTAATGACGAGGGGCTATCCCAATGAAGCTTCCATCCAAGTTTGGTTAAATTCCGTCCAGTAGTTCTTCAGATATCTTGCAGAAAGGCCTGTATAGTATACATGTACAAGTACATGGACAGACGGACGGACACCGAACAGGGACGAACGCACACACAAACCAAAACCTAATCAGATGAGAGGGCTATCCCAATAAAGCTTCCATCCAAGTTTGGTGAACTCTGCCAAGCAGTTCTCCAGATATCTTGCAGACAAGGCCTGTATATACATGTACAAGTAGATGAACGGACGGACAGACACCGGACACGGATGAACGCATGCAAACATACACCAAAACCTGATCAATTGAGGGGGCTATTCCAATGAAGCTTCCATCCAAGTTTGGTGAAATTCCATCCAGTAGTTCTCAAGGTATCTTGCAGACAAGGCCTGTATATACATGTACAAGTAGATGGACGGACAGACGGACACCGGACACGGATGAACGCATGCACACACACACCAAAACCTAATCAAATGAGGGAGCTATCCCAATGAAGCTTCCATCCAAGTTTGGTGAAATTCCGTCCAGTAGTTCTCAAGATATCTTACAGACAAGGCCTGTATATACATGTACAAGTAGATGGACGGACACCGGACACGGATGAATGCACGCACACACACCAAAACCTAATCAAATGAAGGGGCTATCCCACTGAAGCTTCTATCCAAGTTTGGTGAAATTCCATCCAGTAGTTCTCAAGAGATCTTGCAGACAAGGCCTGTATATACATGTACAAGTAGATGGACGGACGGACGGACACCGGACACGGATGAATGCACGTACACACCCCAAAACCTAATCAAATGAGGGGGCTATCCCAAAGAAGCTTCAATCCAAGTTTGGTGAAATTCCATCCAGTAGTTCTCAAGATATCTTGCAGACAAGGCAAGGGGACGGACAGACATCCATCCATCCATATATATTACTTTATTTTCTGAGGGTAACAAATACAAGTATTTACTCTGTCAGTTGTGTAAACTGTTCTTCCCAGAGGCCCTCTAACAAACAATCAAACAATGTACATTAAATAGATATATGAAAACAGTTCAACCAAATTCAAAGTATACATCAAACACATAATAATATACATGTATCTAACATCATGGCATCCAGCTAACTTATGCTTTTGCCTGAAGAATTTTTATCAGTCGATGTTTGAAGGCTCCAGCCAAGGGAGACTCTCTTAGCTTCTTGTCCAGCGAATTCCATATTTTGGCTCCTGTGTAGCTCAAGCTTCTTGTCAGCATGTTTGATTTTGGCTTGGGAACAAACAGATCATTATTTTCTGTTGATCTTAGATGCCTTGATGTTATCTCCCCAACATATTTGAACAAACTGTTCAGATAAGGACAAAGATTGTGGATAATTTTATACATAAGTACAGCTTTTTGATAATATATCCTGTCTAATACACTGATTCAGTTGAGTTCCTTAAAAAGTTCTGCTGATGGTGTTAAATAGTGTTAAATCCATCCATCCAACCAGACAGACAGACAGCACAAACACTAGATGTCTCCCCCCAACATAGTTGGAGGAGACATAATAATTCTGTCTCCTCTGTGGCCTACACTCTATATATACCTCACATAGAAGCGTCCAGAAATGATGTGATATATAGGCTAGAACAATGAAGAACATTGCAGAACTTCCGGGAATACTGTAGAACATCCCAGAACTTCCTTCACAGTACTAATGTGCTCTATGCATCTTACTTTGTACTTCTCCACAAATATCAAATCCGTATCACTTATCAGTATTAAAGTCGTTCTGTAGAGAATGCTGTATATCCGTCATGTTTTGATTGTGACTGTCAAAATTAACACGATGAGGATCTTCAAGTATATGAGTTTATAGAGCCTCTAGCCCCAACAGGCGAGTTAAGTCAAATTAAGACACAAGTTACGAATTCGCCATAATCTTCCACTCCATGCTTGTATTTTGCTATTGGCATGTGATACGAGTAGGCGGAGTAGGATCTACCATAAATGCGGGCCAGAATGTGAGGTCACTATAGTCCGTGAGCTACTAGGGCTTACCTTGCACCCCCCACACACTACAGACCAAAACTATGTTTTTTATGTGCTTTAGGACATGTCAAATAAGAAACAATTTGTTAACAGTCGATAAACTGGGACTCACTACCCTTTTAATCACTTTTAAATTACCCCTGTGACAATAGGGGGTAGGGTTACAAGAATCGTCTCATCTTTCATAATTATTATCCAATCTCTATAATGTTGGTCACATATTATCCAGCATTGATTGCTGCATCGAATATTTACAAGATACTATCACTATTTGCTGGGTACGGTAATTTCCCTATTAATTCACCTTCCAAATTTAATTCGAAAACGGCCGATTTTTCCCGTCGTGATTTTGTCCATCCTAATAAAACGAAAACGGGAGCATTTTCAATATACGCGTGAAACAATAAATTCGAACACTCCCGTTTTCGCGACGGAGTTCGTGCCGATGAAAGTAAAGTGAATATGTTACTAGAATCTCGTATAGTATGTCGCCGTATGCTATTATTCGTAAACGCAGAGAAACAACAGGGAATGGTACAATATAATCAGACTGAATTACTATTACTTGATTCAATTAACTCCGCAGTCCTGTAATTTTATCCTAACTTGATCGCGTTTCGCCGCAGTCGGGTAAAATATATACGATAGTCCCCCGCACGTGGTCGAGTGTCTGCACACGGCCCGCTATTGAATCATTCCACAATCATTCCACAATCATCTTGAAAAAGATGTAACCTCTTCCACCATTGAACTTTTTGCTGATGATGCCACAATCACAAGCTCCAGTAAAACACTCAATGTTGTTGAGAATGTGTTAAATAATGATTTGGAATGGTTATATAAGTGGTGTACAGAAAACAGATTAATTATTCATCCTGTTAAGACTGTTTCAATGCTGATTACATGCCCTCAAAAGCTTGCCCATATGGAAAAAAAGGAACTAGAAATACGACTAAATGGCCACCCTATTCAAAATGTAAATACTGTTAAACTACTAGGAGTGAATGTGGATAGTGCTCTTACATGGGGACCACATTGTGAAACATTGTCAAAAAAGCTTTCATCCCTTATTGGACTTTTATTTAGAAATAGACATCTCTTATCTGTGAAAGCCAAATCCCTATTTTACACAGCATATATTCAGCCTCACATTGACTATTGTTCTACAATCTGGGGGAATGCCCCTGAATGTTACCTGGAAAGAATTCATAGACTTCAAAAACGAGCAGCTCGTATCATACTCAATGTTAACCCTCTCACACCATCAGCATCTCTTTTCAAACAGCTAAATTGGATGACAATATATGAAAGAATATTTCTACAAAAAGTACTTCTAATTTACAAGAGCTTCAATTCTGATCAAAACTCTATTTCAAAATTCTTCCAGAAATCATCTGATGTTACAAACCGAACCCTACGATCAACCTGTACTGAAAATCTATACATACCACAATGCAGAACTGAGTACTTCAAGAGAAGCTTAAGCTATTCAGGAGCAGTACTCTGGAATAGTCTTCCACACGATATACGCAAATCAGAGTCTGTAAATTCTTTCAAGAAACATGTACATAATTTTGTAAATAGAGCCTAACGTGCTAGCTTACTGTGCCACAAATTGCTGGTTTTACTGTTTTATGTCCGTAGTTCTTTCGTTATAAATATATAGAAATATGTGTGTGCGTGTGTGAGTGCAAGTGAGTTATATATTTGATAATATATAACTTTTGTGTTTACCCAGAGGGCCTCAAGGGAGAACAGTCTTCTGACTGATTGTTGTAACCCTCGAAAAATAAAGAATTTATTATTATTATTATTATTCTTCAGTTTCCAGCGTTCGTATATCAAATATCATTTTTTCAATCGGCATTCCTTTATTTGAAAAACACGGTGAATATTTTCCGAGAAAGCAGAACTGCGTGCGAATGAATTATGTTTGAACGAAACATAAAAATCACCGACAACGATGGTCGACGTGACACGCTCTTAGGAAATTTTCATGGCGCTCCTTTTTTGTTCAAGTCTTTACGGTGGTTCATCGTCCCTCATTAATTCATGGCCCCTTTAACTTCTATACGTTGGTGATTAAATGAACCGATTAAATAGAATACATTTTATGCTGATATATTTTCAGATGAAGCCGGCTGTCGATCTGACCTGGAGTCAACAATCGCATTACAAGCGTCTAGTCCGTCATTCATAATCCAGCCGTCGTCCATTAGAGAATATCCGCGTCCATAATCCAAAGACCTATTCCATTTCCATATAACAGTATTAGCACCAAATTCAAAAAGACAAAAGTATACATAAACATAGGCTTGTTTCCTGCAAGAGAGAAGCGGTCAACAGTTTTCAATGATGCCGGCAAGACATCATGATGTTCCAAATATCAAATCCGTATCGCTGATCAGTATTCTTAATCCATAATATTCGTTATAGAGTCGTCATCTAAAAAATGATGTATCTCAGTCACGCTTTGATTGTGACTGTTCATATAAGTACCATGAGGATCTTGAAGTACATGGGCTCATACGGCCCCTAGCCCCGGGTTAAGCGGAATTAGACACATGTTACGAAACGTAGCGCCATAGATCTTGCACGCTACGTTCGTATTTTGCTATCAGCATGCGATATGTATCGCCAAATTTGAGAAACTTTGAGTGAAGGTGAAGATATAATTCGGATATTAGTAGTGTTTAGAATTTTTTTTTAGGAAAATGAAATAAATCCATCCACGATATGGTTCTCAGTACTGCACGGACAAAATCATCATGATATATGAATATATTTTATAACTTTTCTCAACTAGATTCTCTGAAAGGCTGAATTAATTTCACTAAACCGTTGAGAAACGGGATTGTACATTTGCTGAGCTTTTCGTCATGATTCTCCGATCAGAATACAACCACAACTTACATAGATGATCTAATTTACCGGTTAATTGAAATGTCGATTTCTGTATATTTCCTGAAGTGGATCAGGTTATATTTACTGAGTGTATATTTATAAATTATGGAAAAGCTACAGTCGGGCCAAATCTCAAACCAGAAAGACGATCGGATGCAGGTAAAAGTTTTTCTTTTCAAGAATTAAACATTGTTGAATGACTTGATTTCGAGTCGGCAGTCATATATTGTGAACCAGGAACTTTCAATCATGTGATATTATTGAAATTACCATGCCGTTTATGTGGAATACGAACAACTGAACGGCAGGCAACAAGCTCAAGTGAGTGGTGACGATTTGATACAAAAGTGTAAAACGGATGCATATATGAGAATACAGTACTTTATTTTATTACAGGAGCACTACGATAACAATATATAACATAAAACGGCATAAAATGAAAGCATCATGCATGCAATTTACTGAGGCATTGTGTACTGGATTTAATTTATCCGATATTAAAGCTACAATTTTTCAAATCGGCACATTCAGATGCGGACAAACTGGTCTCACTCGATCTTCATTTCCGGGGGAATATATTCCGCAGAAAATCCAAGGAAGTCTTCATCGTCAGTCGACCAACTGAAACTCAGGGATAGTCTTGGAGTTGTGACACTGGCTATAAGGCAAAACACACCTGCTTATTTAGATAATTAGATAAACTTAAAATGAAAAAGTTTTAACAAAATACACCTATTGTTTAACGCAACATAGATAGGAAATCACACAGTTGACAAACGTCAGTTTTCCCCAACAGGGGACAAAAACAAATTTTGCGATGTGAAGCGCCGACAACAATCATCTCTGCATGTGCTCTGTTTTGTTCAAATATAGTTATCATAAAGACTTACCTCTTTCCCGTTTAGTTAAATATTTTATTGTTAATGAAAATACTTCTTATGAATACTCACGAACTTACCGAAATTCCAGCAATAAAAATTCTTTGGAATTAGCCTACACCCCGCATTTTTACAATAAGAATCAAAACATCGCTATCGCCAGTCCATTACTCTAATTCTAAACAAATTTGAGAAACATTTAAACGGCAATAGGTAAAGTTTCTGAGATGAGAACCTACCATGAACGATATCATACTTCGACCCTATATACTTTTAGTAAAATGTTACAGTACCTGTACCGTAATAGATACACTGTTATAAATTACCGTTGTTCACAGTAAATGTATGTTGGAGTTTACAGTACATTCTATCGTAAACACATTAATCTGTAAATTGAACTGTATGACGTCACACAGGGACCATACATACAACAGTAGGAGTAGTAGCGAAAGTGGGCGTTTTGGGGGTTACACCCGTAGATCAGATCTCCGCGTGACACACGGAATCTACGCGTAAAATACGTGTAGTTGATTCCGCATTGGCTCCGTATCGGCGATGCGGATTCATGCGGAGTATTGGGACGATTCAACACGGAATCTACGTGTAGAAAACTCCGAATGACACGGAGGAACGCGGAGGAACACGGAAACTGAGAAATGGCTGAAATATGCATATTGACACGAAGAAAACTCCGAATGACGCGGAGTCACACGGAGTTATCTCCGTGTGGAACACGGAAACTGAAAAATGACAGAATTATGCATATTGCACAGCCCTTATTAAAATACAATTAAGCCTTCTGGTGACTAGTTGCAGCAATATTGCAGCAATATCTTTTCGTATGCAAATTAGGTTGCTGCAATAGCACCAGAAGTGTTGCAGCAATATTGCTGCAACTAGTTGCCAGAAGGAGAATTTGCTGCAACTATGTCACTTTTCATATGCAAATTAGGTTGCTGCACTATCGCCAGAATTGTTGCGGCAATACTGCTGCAACAAGTCGCCACAAGCTAAAATTACAGCAGAATCCAGTCAAGCATGTTGCTGCAATATTGCATGTTGTACATATGTGATTGACATCCGAAAATCACAAAAATGTGAAAATATTTAAGTTTGTAACCCAACCAAGTATAATAACGTCTCTCACGAGTCCTGGGTGCCTGGCTTACGAGGACGAATAGAAAGAAGATATTGGGGGTCATGCACTGGCACAGCTCCTCCGATAGCTCACATATAATCACAAACACAAGTTAATCTGTTAGGTTTTGAATATGAAGAACAAGACAAGAAGGTAATATGAATTATATTTAATTTGGTATTTTAAACATGTTAAAGGTTGAAATATCACTATTATAAACTTGAGTGGCATAATCGACTCAGCATGGTATTGTATTTTTTCCTACCTGTTATCCAGAGTCCTAAACAAGAGACGGTATGTAAATACTTAGAGGTGTGGAGCTTTTCGAAATTTATTGCACTGTCTGGCCCTGGCAATTAATTAGATAGATGAAACTCCAATGCTGAATAGGAGCAAACTCTCTCATGATCTGGGAAGACTATCAATTTCTTTAAATTGTGAATAGTTAGCACACTTTAGCATGTTCAGTGACATAACCATGTCACGATTTTATAAAAAATCTTTCATCTAGGCATCCAATAATATTTCTTCATCACTCGGTTCACTGAAAGGATTGATCCATGCCTTGTGAATGTGTTTTTTTTTCAAGTAAATTCCAGCACAGTGCTACTTCTTTGAAAATTATGGATCGACAGTATGTCTTGTGTCACAACTCCAACCTGGGCAGGGGTGTCCAGTATGCCTCTTCATGCTGTTCTTCCGAAATTCCCCAATATCAGTTCCACAATCAGTACGGTACACTGATATAGGCCTACCTGAAAATAAAATGCAAACAAATAAAATCAAATATAAAATTAATATTTTGACGTTTTTGCCCATATTTCGGATATAAATTTTTACACAAATGAAATCTTTTGGATATTAAACAATTATTGAAATTAATAGTTATCAAGGATCACAATTTTGCTTTTCTGAATTTCTTGGTAAAGTTGCCACACCATGACACATGCCATAGTTGTACAGTGTCCTCTTTTGAGCAGAATTTGTTGTGGAAATGTCAGGAACGAACGAGCATGTTGGTGGTGGTTTTACATTTTTCAACTTAACAAACACACAGGTTTAATTAAACTCGGTTGTTTTTGAACTTCAACGAGTAAGATAAAACATGAAAGACAACCACGGAACATCATTGAACAATTGAATTTAATCTTACCAGATGTGTTGTTGTTGTCGAATGTCGTCGGACGCACATCAGCCCGGCCGCCTTTGGAGTATTCGGACACATGATTCACACGTCATCATCACATGGCAGTAAGAGTGTTGCCCAAACGTTTGCCAGACTACCAAGTGTATAATTAAAAGCATCCATTTACGACATACTGGTTGAACCAGAACTGGACAGAAGTACAACGAACACCCGCCAATAACTTTTGAAACAGCGAAATCTGGCGCTATTCTTGCAGCACGAGATCACGTGGAGCGGGGAAATTCATTCAGTATCATCACTCAGGCGGATAACTATTCACGGTACAGCATGGTAGTGTCTGTTGTTGTTGTGTCTGTTCCGGATGTACCGACCGACGAATCATGTTGTTGTTCAATGACGGCTGCTGTTCAGATAGCTGCAAGATTTTACTCCCACACAAATAGATTTCACTCTTCTAAGTACCACTCCACATTCCAAAGAATAAATCATTGAATATATCATTTTAGTTGTTTTGTAATTAGCGTCTGCTCTCTCTCTCTCTTCCCGCGACTTCCCGCAACCTCTCAATGCTACGCGCCAAAAATAAACGGCTCGAGAAGTGTATGTATAAAAACTCGGACTTCAACCTAAAATCGGATCTCCGGATCAATTATTTTTTTTTCATGAGAATACTATCAATTCTCACTTAGAATACTGAACTGTTTGAAGAATAAAATAATTCTTGTCGTTTGTAAGGACAGTAATTAGTCTTAATTAAACTTGTCACGATACTTCTAATTTTCGAGTCCGCTTCCGGATTTTTGCAGTTTCCATTCCGAATTTTTTGCAAATCGGCAATTCATCTGGCCTTTGCTAGGGTTCAGTTTTCGTGGATTCATTTCTGCGTGAACTCGGTTACTAAGCTGATCAAGTCCAGGCCCGTAGGCTGGGGGGGTTCGGGGGGTGCGTACGCACCCCCCCGCAGAGCAGACCGAGTTCCGCTGCCGGGGAAAAAAAAATTCAGAGTGCACGGAAGGACCTTCATGCGGGCATCCATGGGCCAGGAGCGATTGACCTCCCTGGCCAATATTGCTACACATTCAGTAGGAGAGGGTGGGGGCTCAGCCCCCCCTCCCCCCCGCCCCCAGTTTCAACAAAAGCTGGGTGACTTTTTCATGATTTTGGTCCTAATGTGACCAGATAAACAGGCCGATTTTTTCACCCGCGGCGCTTCGCGCCACCCCTGGGGCTCAGCCCCCCCTCCCCCCCGCCCCCAGTTTCAACAAAAGCTGGGTGACTTTTTCATGATTTTGGTCCTAATGTGACCAGATAAACAGGCCGATTTTTTCACCCGCGGCGCTTCGCGCCGCCCTGTAGGCCAGATTTTCACGGAGCGGTGACTTTGCACTGGAGGGTCACGTTGCTGTTTGGGTTAAATGCTCTGATTTGCTCATTCTTCTGTTCCGTTAACAATGACCAATAACTGTTTTAGATGTTAATTTACATAGAAATTGCATTCGCTTTATTGGACGATTATCTGCTTATCAAATTTAGAAATCAAAATTGCGTTCAAATTATTTCTTTTTTTTTGTGTTCACATATTTCTCTTCAAACACGTCAGTGCTCTCCAACCATCTGCTGAAATGTTACTTTCTTCGAGATCACTGCGTATAGTTCGAATTTTGCAAAGGAAAAAATACTTCTTTTACATTCAAAAGTTATCAACTCAATTTTTCTTCTAAATGACGAGAAAAAATCACAAAAACAATTTCAAAATGCAGTTGATTATATAGTGATGATACGTCGTTTTGTATGCCGGAAATCGGCCAGAATGCGTCGACAGCCATCTAGGAGCGCGGAGCTTCCGGGGCCTAGGCGGCCCCTGGACCCTCGCCTAAAGTGCTATGATAGTCGAGCCCCCCCCCCACACTTTTTGGGAGCTTCCGCCGGCGCTGTACATTGTTATTCTTAACGTGATCAAGTCTTTGCTGGTTGACATATTTTCTTTATGACAGATAGCCGCGAAATATACAGTAATAAACATGGACCAGTTCCTTGATAATAGGATGGGTCAATCGGAGGAATTGTTGGCGTGATTTATCCATCTCTTTACCAGATCGTAACAAGTGTGAACTAAGTGGCACAGATATATCGGCAGGCCGGTGTGGAGGCTAAGAATATCCCATATTAAGAGTGCAAGGACACTCTTCTCCAGGTATCCCCAGAGGTAGGACACTCTTCACTCAATAAAAAGATAGGAAACGGGACACTTATCCCCACTCTTAGCCACCACAACGGAGTGAGGAGTTAATGATAATAATCTTGATCAAAGGGCGTTTCCCATGGTTGAATATTAACCATCTCCCAGTCGACAAGATTATCATTCACACAACGAGTCGATTATAGTCATATACTGAATTTATCAGTCGGAAAAAATGCAGTTGGCGGATGTCGAAAATATGCTGTCAAAATGCGCCAGAACACGCCATATGGCATCTAAATTTTCAAAAAAAAAACGGGGGGGCATGCCCCCGGACCCCCCTAGCCGGGCTTCGCGCCTGCGGCGCTCGCATTAGGAGTTCCGCAATATTCTCTACCGAACTCCCCCGTTGCCAAACCAGCCTACGGGCTTGAAGTCTATGTTGTCTAAAGAGTATCACTGCGAAGCAAAGACCCAGAAGAAAGAAATATTTAAATACTTGGGCTACATCAATGTTTAAAACTGCTGCTAATTTCACAAGACTCTATAACTCCCGCGACTTTGAATGGAAATTCAAATGTTGAATACAACAACAACAACATGCCGAATATCCGTCCCATGTTAGAAACTGTGGATAGTTTTGTTTCCTTTAACTTATTCCAATTTAAGGACTTTGTTTCTTTTGCAAAAGCCATGTGATAGAGGTCTGGTGTAATAATTTTATTAATTTCATGCGTTTCCAAAAATAAATAAATAAATAAACAAAAAAATAAATCACTGAGTTATTTTATTGTTTTTTTTTACTCCAAAGAAAGGTAAGGTAATATTTTTTCAAAGGATAATCCTTAAAGTATTAATGAACTAATGAGAACAAAAGTATAACAATAGTGAGAAACGAGCGTACCGGTAGTGAAAATGATAAGTAAACTGATTACGGTTCATGTTAGTTTGGTGAGGTTCTGCTTGAGAAACTATAAGATAACATTTGTTCATAAGATTGTATAATATGTCTATTCTTGAGAGTTGAATTAAAACAGAACTTAATTGAACTTTCATTTGTTTATGTCATTTACATGTAGTGCATTTGGCTCTATTGGGGAACGCTGTATTTGATGCCATTGAAATTGTGCTCTCTTTTTTGTAATACATTATCTTACATTGCTATGTCCAATATGGCCTGGACCTGTGTAAATGTATATTCTATTATTGAGAAATAATCTAAGTCCACTCCGTGTCCTTCCGTGTCAACACGGAGAAAGCTCCGTGTGGATATATTCAGCTTACACGGAAATTTTGCAGTTCCGTGTTGTTCCGTGTAAATTCCGTGTAGATCCGTGTGAATGCGGACATTTGAGCTACGGGTGCGTGAGGGTATGCTTGAGCGATTGAGGTACCATTCTTGGTCCGAATGCATCGTGTGAGATGTCAAAGTGAAGCCCTCGGTATGTAGGCCACGACTAGAGGGATCTCCACATGATCTGTGACGTCATTGGTGACGTCATCAGTAGGAGTAGTAGCCAAATTAAGCATTTTGAGGTTGTGGAGGAAGGTTTTTTGGATAAAGATGGACCATCCGTGGTCTAAATGGACCGTGTGGGGTGTCATCTTGTAACTCTCTGCATGTAGACGACGAATGGTATGGTTTTTGTTGGAAGTCGCATCGTGCTACTCATGCGCAGTTGAGCAGTAGTAGCAAAAGATGTCATTTTGGGCGTGGGCAATGACATGTTTGGGCAATCAAGGGACCCATGTTTGGTCCAAATGGACAGGTTGGGGTATCCTAGTGAAGCTTTCGTGGGATAGTCAGACAGGCGTGTTTTTATTGGAATTCAGGCCAATCTGCGCATGCGCAGTTGGGGTGTAGTAAATAAAGTGGTCATTCTGGCGGTGCGCAAGGGTATATCTGAGAGATTGAGGTCCTATATCTCATCCAAAGATGGAGTGTAGGGTGTCATCTTGAAGCTCTCGTGGTGTAGACCACGACTTGAGGGATTTCCATGTCATCTGTGACGTCATTGGCGACATCATCAGTACGAGTGGTAACGAAACCGGCCATTTTAGGGGTGCGTAGTGGTGTGTTTGAGAGAGTGAGGGACCATTCTTGGTACGCATGGGACGTGTGGGGTATCATATCGAAGCTTTCGTGGAACAGCGTCCGACTGGTCCGGTGTGTCATAGAAGTTAGGGATAATTTGGCTAGCATGTGCAGACAGCAAATAGTGAAAAAGGGGCACTGGAATGGAATTTTAGCCTCGAGGTGAACCGTCCGAATGGGTCGTGAGGGGTTTCGTAGGGTAGCGTCGGATTTGTCTGGTGTGTAGCCTAGTATCATCGTTCTGCAAATGTACAGTCTGACAGTAGTATAGAGCTCTTATCCAATCAGAAGCCGCCATTTGAGAAACTACAGAGCTCGGAGCTGTGGGATGGGTCGGTTGAGAACTTGGAGCTCAGAGCTCTTGAAGTCGGAGCTCTTGGAGTCGGAGCTTGGAGGTCTTGGAGACAGAAAGTGATGTCAACGCAGGCATGCGCACGTATCTGTGGTGCACCCTGTACACTATAGCCCGTAGTGCATATGGTACACCAGGATGCGTGCGATGATACCAGTCCAATCCGATGCTACCCCACGAGCCCTTCACTACGAAACCCCACACAAGCCATTCGGACAAAGAATGGTCCACCTCGAGTCTAAAATCCCATTCAAGTGTCCCTTCTCCACTATTTGCTGTCTGCGCATGCTAGCCATATCCCCTACTTCTATGACACACCGGACCAGTCGGACGCTGTTCCGCGAAAGCTTCGATATGATACCTCACATGTCCAATTCGGACCAAGAATGGTCCCTCAGTCTCACAAACACACCACTACGCACCCCTAAAATGGCTGCTTTCGTTATCACTCATACTCATGGAGTCGCCAATGACGCCACAGATGACCTGGAAATCCCTCAAGTCGTGGTCTACACCACAAGAGCTTCAAGATGACACCCTACACTCCATCTTTGGATGAGATATAAGACCTCAATCTCTCAGATGTACCCCTGCACACCCCCAGAATGACCACTTTATTTACTACACCCCAACTGCGCATGCGCAGATTGGCCTGAATTGCAATAAAAAACACGCCTGTCTGACTATCCCACGAAAGCTTCACTAGGATACCCCAACCTGTCCATTTGGACCAAACAGGGGTCCCTTGATTGCCCAAACATGTCATTGCCCACATCTTTTGTTACTACTGCTCAACTGCGCATGAGTAGCACGATGCAACTTCCAACAAAAACCATACCATTCGTCGTCTACATGCAGAGAGTTACAAGATGACACCCCACACGGTCCATTTAGACCACGGATGGTCCATCTTTACCCAAAAAACCTTCCTTCACAACCTCAAAATGCCTACTTTGGCTACTACTCCTACTGATGACGTCACCAATGATGTCACAGATCATGTGGAGATCCCTCAAGTCGTGGCCTACATACCGAGGGTTTCACTTTGACATCTCACACGACGCATTCAGACCAAGAATGGTCCCTCAATCGCTCAAGCATACCCTCACGCACCCCCAAAACGCCCACTTTCGCTACTACTCCTACTGTTGTATGTATGGTCCCTGTGTGACGTCATACCAAACAAATAGTGATAGTATCTTGTAAATATTCGATGCAGCAATCAATGCTGAATAATATGTGACCAACATTATTAAGATTGGATAATAATTATGGAAGATAAGACTATTCTTGAATTACAAGCGTCTAGTCCGTCATTCATAATCCAGCCGTCGTCCATTAGAGAATATCCGCGTCCATAATCCAAAGACCTATTCCATTTCCATATAACAGTATTAGCATCAAATTCAAAAAGACAAAAGTATACATAAACATAGGTTTGTTTCCTGCAAGAGAGAAGCGGTCAACAATTTTCAATGATGCCGGCAAGACATCATAATGTTCCAAAATATAAAATCCGTATCGCTGATCAGTATTCTTAATCCATAATATTCGTTATAGAGTTGTCATCTAAAAATGATGTACCTCAGCCACGCTTTGATTGTGACTGTTCATATGAGTACCATGAGGATCTTGAAGTACATGGGCTCATACGGCCCCTAGCCCCGGGTTAAGCGGAATTAGACACATGTTACGAAACGTAGCGCCATAGATCTTGCACGCTACGTTCGTATTTTGCTATCAGCATGCGATATGTATCGCCAAATTTGAGAAACTTTGAGTGGAGGCGCTTGGTGGAATAGCCCTGTTTTATAAGTTTCTGCAACAATATTTTGTGACGTTGATTAAAATCGTCACATTTAACACAGGATCTAGCAAATGCTACTAAGCGAGATATGTATACGCCATATGCAGGTCCCACTGGAATATTACTGTCCAGAAAGGGATAGTTTACGATGTCGAAATTGTAATCATCTCTTTTGTCATAAAGTCGACGAGAGAGAATGCCCGCTTCATTTTTATAGAGATAGAGATCTAAATAAGATGTGCCTGTAGGGCTATCTGTAGTTTCCTTCAAATCCAGTGAAGGTGGATATATATCCTTCACTGCGTCATTTATATAGCGATTATCCACAGCGAGAAGATCGTCTATATAGCGTTTGGTGAATGAGAAGGAACGGGCTTTGAGTGGATCGGTTTTTGAAAGCGCCAGCATATAGTCATATTCATAAGAGAACAGATACAGGTCAGCCAACAGGGGTGCACAATTAGTACCCATTGGAATACCTATATGCTGCTGATATATTGTGTTGCCAAATTTCACATAGATATTTTTAATGAGAAATTCAAGCAACTCTATAAACAAAGAAACATCCCATGAATGATATCTCTTGTATGTAGTCGAGCTAAAGAATGCTTTATGGCTTCCGACATTAATATATCTCCGATCAGTTTTCTTGAACACAGATACTATTAATGAACTTAGACGGTCAATAAGGTCCTGATGAGGGATTGTAGTATAGAGAGTCGAGAAATCCCATGTGGATACATGTCTGTACGGTATGTGACCTTTAGCATCAAGTTCTTCCGTAAGATATTTTGAGTTTTTCAATATCCACATACATTCAACGCCAGAGTTCTTGAAAATAGTGGCGCAATACCTTTCCCAAAATGCTTTTACCTCCTGAAGGGCCCTCGTCAATAGGGTTGAAAGAAGCTTGGTGGTGCAGCTTCTAGAACCAGCTATGAATCTAGCTTTGTATGGTGATTTATGCATTTTGGGAGTCCAGTATATTTTTGGTATGTCGCTATGACATTGCCCTACCCCCTATTGTCACAAAAATTGTACTTATTAACACAGGGTAATTCAAAAGTGATTAAAAGGGTAGTGAGTCCCAGTTTATCGACTGTTAACAAATTGTTTCTTATTTGACATGTCCTATAGCACATAAAAAACATAGTTTCGGTCTGTAGTGGGGGGGGGGGGGGTGCAAGGTGAGCCCTAGTAGCTCACGGACTACTAGGGAAGCTTTCCTGTAGCTTTCATATAGTTGCTTTTCAGTCGCCAGACATCAATTTTCTCACCTCTTGCAGTAGTGAAAATTAACTACTATATCTGCACCATATAACAAACTGAATTACCATTGATAAATTTAAGGAGGGCTAGAGTACTGGGGGTCGTTGTATGAACTGTGCTTAAGCCTAAGTTCGACCCGTGTCACACAGCGTTTTAAGTTACGCAAAGCCATAAGTTATTGCGTAACTTTACGTCTGCCAGGGAGTATGCTTAGCTTACATGTACATGTCACCAGATCTGTAGTACGGTACATATTAATCTAATGAGGTAATTTTAAAAGTTTATTAAATGTACGATACTTTTTGGAGTCAATTGTTGTTGTTGTTTATCTGTAAATCCACTCTTAACTCGATGGGTATTTTTCACTGATGCTACAAGAAAAAATCACATGGTGCTATATTCCCAAAATGCTGTTTGTTCTCTTATGCTTGAGGAAGTAGATGGCGGGCGGTGTTCGATCGATCAATACGTGTTGTCCGACTTATTGATGCAGAGTAGGGCAAAAATAAAATAAAAAATACAGTGGCAAGGTATATAGAAATACTATGTACATTATAAACTGGAGAAGCATGATAATGTTATTACATTCCTTGTGCGGGTGGCACAGCTGATGCGACTAATTTAAATACATGTTCTAGGGAGGGTAGGTCTTTCCCAGGTAGTCACAGAATGCTCCCACTATCTTAGAATTGTGCTCCCTTGAGAGGACCTCACTGTGCCCACTTAGCACCTGTAGGTTGATCTCGCCCACAATAGATCCTTTCTCCCTGTTGGAAATACACAGAGTCTGATTCACTTTGTCCATCAGAGAATCACGTTCTTCCTCAAATCTCAGCACTGGAAGACATAATGATGAACTGTCTCGGGCACATTGCAGACACTGCAGTCTGCTGACGTTAAGTTGGTGTTCAGCTTCACCTGATGATGTTTCAGTTTGGTTGACCACTGAGGATCTGGTTCAGGCAGCTTTGTTCTCTTCCTCTGTGTTTATGGAAAAACTTTCTGGTGTTTGTCTTCTTTATCACAGCCTGTACACAGCTTACCTTTGTGGAGTTTTCCAACCGTCGTTGCCATTTAACTACCGCCTTCTTCCTCATGTGTCGGAACACTGAGTACCCTTACAGAAAATTAAGATTGCGGAGAGATTGCGGAGTTAGCTTGCGGTAGCTAACAATGTTAGCTACCGATAAGATCCCATTTGAAACATTGGGAGCTCGCGCTAGCTCCCGATAAGGCCGACAGGTTGGCTCCCGCAAGGTAGTGATAGCTCTCCGCAACCTATAGCGCAAGCTTGCGCCAGCTCCCCATTGTAGCTCCCTGCGAGCTCGCGCCAGCTCCCCATTCCTGCTCCGTGCAAGCTTGTGCTAGCTCCCCGCGAGCTCGCGATACCTCCCCGCAAGCTAGCGATAGCTCACCGCAACCTTGCGCTAGCTCCCCGCAAGCTAGTGCCTTGCCGGGAGCTACCGATAAGCTCCCATTTGAAACATTGCTAGTTTGCGGCTGTCCATGGTAGCTAGCGCTAGTTAACGAAGATCCCGAGTTGTATTACTGTTGGTAGGTTGCGCGAGCTAGCGGTAGGTAGCGCAAGGTAATGGTAGGTTGCGCAAGCCAGCGACCTATCAAACTTGATCCACAAAATCAGTGACCCTGGTTCAGCCTACAATTTCACAAATTCATGATGTAGGTCAAGATCAGAACAAAGACAGGGTGAGCATACATGTACTATATACACCAGCTATTTGAAAACATGCAGAACAAATTAGGGGAAAAGATCTGAATTTTGCAAGAAGGTAGATGAACTATCCAATAAAATTAAAAGTTTTATAGCTAATTGAGGTTAACCATGGGTTAACTGAATAATGACCATCCATTTATTTTGCTTAAGAAATAGCCTACTGGTATCAAATGAATCCAAATTGAATTCCTATTCATCTTTAAGCAATAACATGAGGTGAGTTTTAGTGGATTACTAAATGCATTATATGCCTTATACTCTAGACCATGACAGGTCTAATTTAGAAAATTCATAATTAAACCCTCTCCTACTCTCACTATTTTCACTTCAGGCAAAACTCAGCTATGATTGCTTGATCATTTAAAAGAGGATGTACTTACCAGAAACTAATGAAACAGCATGAAATGGCTCTCCCGTATAGATACATCCATTGAACTGAGATGTATAACAGCTTCTCCCTCCAATTTTTCAAATGCTGACTGCATCACTCACCATCCCTCCCCATTCAAAAGTAGTCCATTTCCAGGGCAGGAAATACCAAGGATAAAAGGGCACTAATCCCATACATATCTAAAGAAAGTTTATCATTCACAAGAATGTGAAAACATAAGTAAATATCTGTAGCACTGGAGAGAACAGATTATTTGGCCTTGTGTGGAAGGGAACTTTGGAATTTTATTATGTATTCCTACACACTGGTCCTGAGACTGACCCAGATTTTCCAGATGTTGGTTCAAGGAAGGCCTAGCTGGACCGGAATAGTAATGATGTGGAATCTCAAGAGTACAGAGACTATCAAATATCTCAAACTTGCGATAGCTCCCGCAAACTTGCGCTACCTCTCGCGAGCTAGCAGCTTTGAAACTCTGCGATGATGCTAGGTAGCGCAAACTTGCGGTGAGTACTAGAAACAATCTATGATAGTGAACGCGAGGTAGCGGGTATCTCACGCGAGTTAACGGGTAGCTCGCGCTGGCTCTCGCGATCTGCTGGTTAGCTCGCACTAGTTCGCGCAAGGTAGCGGATAGCTCGCGCAAGGTAGCAGATAGCTCGCACAAGTTAACATATGAGCCCGGGAGCTTAGCGGGAGCTCCCCGCAACCTTAAATTTCTGTAAGGGTATCTATCATTTGCGAATTCTGATTGCATAGACTGAGCCTCAACTGCTGCAGTTTTAGCATACTCATCAGCAATCTCGTTGCCTCTTATACCACGGTGACCTGGGCACCAGTGGCATCGGACTCTTGCTCCACGTCTCAAAATGGTTCTAGCTGATGCTCTAATAGCACTAATATCCTCTGCTCTGTTGCCTGGAATGTCTGAAGAAAAGCTAGACACAATAGCAGACTGGCAGTCTGTGAAGATGTTTACATCTGCCTCCACGGTAGTGCCTGCTACATATTCTAGACCTAGTCGGATACCTACCACCTCCCCAGCATAATTATTGCCCACCTTGGCAACGGCTTCCTTGAGACATATGGGAGCAGATTTGAGACCCTTGAGGAATACAATGGCTGATGCCCCAGTACTGGGCCTGGGTTGTCTAGTGCTGACCCATCTGTGAAAATGACTACCCCATCATCCTCCAACAGTTTTAATTTCTGCCTAACAATGTGCTCCTAGTCTACTTTGCTGTTGCTGAACTTCTTACTGACTGAGCACTCCCTGAATAACTCTAACCCGTTATCCCTATACTGATAGTTTTTCCCCACCCCTTCTTAGACAGGTCCCAGCCAAGAAAAAACTAACATTTTTTCCGGTCAAAGTTTTCTCAGTGGTTCCGTCATCCTTGACTTATGCCCTTTCAATTTCGCTGAGGGGCCACCCTGGATTTGGCATCAAATCCAATATGGCGGCCAAAATCCAAAATGGCCGCCAATACCCATATAGAAGCTCACACTTTCCTGCTCGAAAATTAATTTTCTAACCACAAACTAGGTTTGTTTCTAGTCCTACGTAGGGTATGAATAATAAGTTAATTTTGGAATGATTTGTAATTGGTCTGAAAATTCAATATGGCCGCCAAAATCCAAAATGGCGACCAATGTCCATTGAATCACACATTTTCCTGCCCTAATATGTAGCGACGGACCATCCTTGGTCCGAATGCGTCCTGTGGGGTGTCATCTTGTAGCTCTCGGGGTGTAGACCCCGATTTGAGGGATATCCATGTCATCTGTGACGTCATCAGTGATGTTATCAGTACAAGTAGTAGCGAAAGCGGGCATTTTGGGGGTGCGTGGGGTGTGTTTGGGGTAAAGATGGGCCATCCTTGGTCCGAATGTGTCGTGCGGGGTGTCATGTTGTAGCTCTCGGGGTGTAGACCACGACTTGAGGTTTTTCATGTCATCTGTGACGTCATGGGTGACGTAATCAGTACGAGTAGTAGCAAAAGCGGGAGTTTCGGAGGTGCAATGGAGTGCGTTTGAAGTAGACGACGGCCTTTTTTCCATCCAGCTACCGGATAGAGTTACCTGTGAGTGTATGCGCGCGTGTGCGAGACTTGTCTAATGTATCGTCTGTTTTCATCATTGTGCACATACACAGTCTGGCCGTAGTATAGAAAGCAGGCATTTTGGGGATTCGTGGAGGTTTGTTGAGTGATTGAGGGGCCATCCCTGGTCAAATGGACCGTGTGGGGTATCAGTGTGAAGCTCTCGTGGGTCAGACTGGCTTGTTTTCATTGGAAGTCGCGCCAATCTGCGCATGCGCAGTTGGGGTGTAGTAAGTAAAGTGGTCATTTTGGGAGGTGCGTGGGGGTCTGTTGAGTGATGGGGGACCATTCTTGGTCCGAATGCCTCGTGTGAGGTGTCAAAGTGAAGCTTTCGTGGTGTAGACCATGACTTGAGGGGTGTCCCTGTCATCTGTCACGTCATTCTTGACGTCATCAGTAGGAGTAGTAGCCAAAGTGGGAATTTTGGGGGTGTAAAGTAAGGTGTTTGGGGTAGAGAGGGACAAGGTTTGGTCCAAATGGCCCGGTTGGGGTGTCTTAGTGAAGCTTTCGTGGGATAGAGTCAGAATGGCATGTTTTTCATTGAAAGAACATGTCTGAATGCCAATCTGAACATGCGCAGTTGTGGTGTAGTAAGTAAAGTGGTCATTCTGGAGGTGCATGGGGATGTGTTTGAGCGATTGAGGGACCATTCTTGGTTCGAATGCGTCATGTGAGGTGTCAAAGCAAAGCTTTCATGGTGTGGATCACGACTTGAAGGATATGCGGGTCAACTGTGACGTCATTGCTGACTTCCTCAGAAGGGGTTGTAACCAAAGTGGATATTTTTGGGGTGTGAAGGACGGTGTTTGGGTAGAAATGGACCATCCGTGGTCCGAATGAGTCGTGTGAGCTGTCATCTTGTAGCAACCCCCATCAACGACAAGCTCAATGCTTCAACCCCCTGGTGAATTAGCCCTGAAGCATATACGCAGCTCTACGGGTGTAGCCCGTGATAAGTACTATTCTGATTGGTTAATTCAAAAGTAGAGCAGCAACAACAACAACATCAAAGATTACAGATCAATCCTTTTATTATCCCCTCCATCACAGCACATCCACGCTAAGGGAACCATTATGGGTGTGTTTACAATTCACTTATGCTATCGTCTGTGTATTCAGAAGTTCATTGTTCTGATCTCAGAATGATGAGGGACACGAGTTAATCCCTATATGTACAGACACCACCACACATCACTATTACCACCACCACACACAAGTTCTACCACCACCACACACTACCACACCACCACCACCACCGGGCGTCCTGACGCCCGTCAACGCCCGGTGGTGGTGGTAGCTCCCATGTGGCAGAGCTCTTGGATCGGAGCTGTTGGAGCTCAAAGCTTGTGGAGCTCAGAGCTCGGAAGTAACGTCATTGCACGCATGCGCACGTACCTGTGGTGCACCCTGCACCCTATAGCCATTATGGAAAAAGGTACACCAGGGTGCGGGTGCGATGCGGTGTGCGGTGATGTCTGTACATATAAGGATTAACTCGTGAAAACACTGAAAATAGCATAAGTGAATTGTAAACACACCCATAGTGGTTCCCTTAGCGTGGATGTGCAGTGATGGAGGGGATAATAAAAGGATTGACATGTAATATTTGATGATGTTGTTGTTGTTGCTCTACTTTTGGACTAACCAATCAGAATAGCACTTATCACGGACTACACCCGTAGAGCTACGTATAGGCGCAGGGCTTCAGGGCTAATTCATCAGGGCGTTGAAGCATTTGGCTTGTCGTTGGTGGGTGCTGCTACAAGATGACACCTCACCCGACGCATTCGGACCACGGATGGTCCATTTCTACCCCGAACACCATCCTTCACACCGCCAAAATATCGATATCATAAAATGGCTACATCTCCTACTGAAGATGTCACAGATGACCCGCATATCCTTCAAGTCATGTTCCACACCATGAAAGCTTTGTTTTGACACATCACACGACGCATTCGGACCAAGAATGGTCCCTCAATCGGTCAAACAGATCCCCACGCACCTCCAGAATGACCACTTTACTTTCTACCCCACAACTGCACATGTTCAGATTGGCGCGACTTTCAATTAAAAAAACATGCCAGTCTGACTCTACCCTACAAAAGCTTCACTAGGATACCCCCACCGGGCCATTTGGACCAAACATGGTCCATCTCTACCCCTCGAGCCCAGCTGGTCCATGTGTGCAAGTTTGTCAGTTACTTGCCGAAGGGCGGTGGTTCTCTCCGGGCACTCCGGCTTCCTCCACCAACCAAACTGACTGTCACCATATGAGTGAAACAAACTTGAGTGTGACATTAAACCAAATTCCCTCCTCCCTCCCTCCCATCTCTACCCCAAACACCTTAATTCACACACCCTAAATTCCCACTTTGGCTAATACTCCAACTGATGACGTCAAGAATGACGTCACAGGTGACAGAGACACCCCTCAAGTCATGGTCTACACCACGAAAGCTTCACTTTGACACCTCACACGAGGCATTCGGACCAAGAATGGTCCCTCATCACTCAACAGGCCTCCACGCACCTCCCAAAATGACCACTTTACTTACCACACGCCAACTGCGCATGGGAAGATTGGCGCGACTTCCGATGAAAACAAGCCAATCTGACACACGAGAGCTTCACGTGGATACCTGACACGGTCCATTTCACCAGGGATGGTCCCTCAATCTCCCAACAAACCTCCACGAATCCCCCAAAATGCCTGCTTTCTATACTACAGCCAGACTGCGCATGCGCAAAACGATGAAAACGGACGATACATTAGTCAAGTCGGATGCCACTCACTCACTCACTCACACGCGCGTGTACACTCACACTCACAGGTAACTGGTTGGAAAAAAGGCCATCATCTTCTCCAAACGCACTCCATTGCACCTCCGAAATGCCCACTTTCGCTACTACTCGTACTGATGTCGTCACCGATGACCTGGATATCCCTCAAATCGGGTCTACACCCCGAGAGCTACAAGATGACACCCCACAGGACGCATTCGGACCAAGGATGGTCCATCTCTACATATTAGGGCAGGAAAATGTGTGATTCAATGGACATTGGCAGCCATTTTGGATTTTGGCGGCCATATTGAATTTTCAGACCAATTACAAATCATTCCAAAATTAACTAATTATTCATTCCCTACGTAGAACTAGAAACAAACCTAGTTTGTGGTTAGAAAATTAATTTTCGAGCAGGAAAGTGTGAGCTTCTATGAGTATTTGGCGGCCATTTTGGATTTGGCCGCCATATTGGATTTGATGCCAAATCCAGGGTGGCCCCTCAGCGAAATTGAAAGGGCATAACTCAATGATGACGGAACCACTGAGAAAACTTTGACCGGAAAAAATGTTAGTTTTTTCTTGGCTGGGACCTGTCTATCTGGGGACACACCAAACTCTCTCAACCTACAGAGCAAAGCAGAGAAGAGAGATGGATATCTTTCCCTCTGGGCCCTGTCAATGTGCGACTGCAGTTCTTGCACTATGGGGTCAGTGCCGCTACGTGCGAGAATTCTCGTCATTTCTTCTGCTTGTCTCAGCCTGAGGTGAATGTCGACTGGTGTACAATTAGTCAGGACTTCCAGTGTTTCTGTGGATGTGGAATTGAGACATCCAGTCGCTTTTAGAAGAGCTAGTCTGTGCACCTTCTCAAAGTCCCCAGATGCTTCCTTACCTGAAGCTGCCACCACAGCAATGCCATACTCTAAACGGGGCAAGACCAATGTTTTGTACAAATTAACGAAGTTGGGGGTTGAACATCTAGATTTAGCTCGAACAAAGTCAGATAAGGATCTTAGGGCACCAAAAGCTGCTGACTGTCTGGCATTGGAATGCTCAGTGAATTTGAGTTGGTCATCCAATATAACACCAAGAAGTTTTCTAGAGCGTACCATGTTAATTTTTCCCCCTTTCAGGACTAAGGTGACTTCTTTCCTTACCAGGTTCGGTGGAGCGAACAATAAACCACAAGTTTTGTTCGCTGACATGACCATGTTCCAGTCACTACACCAAGTTTTGCCTACTGTGTCTATCTCCCTGTTTACCTCATCTACCAGGATATCTAAGTTAGGGCCACTTCTCAGCATGGTGTTATCACCTGCATACCCTGTGTGGTCAGACGAGGGACTAAGTCCTTTCGTAGCATCTGAAGTGTACACATTGCACAGAGTGGGAGAGAGCACAGACCCCTGTGGGATACCCAGTTTTGGACGGAAGCCATCCAGTGGACGCCTCATTGACAGTGAACTTGGACTGTCGTTCACTAAGAAATTCTGAGATATAACACAGTAACCTGCCTCTTGTACCCATGTTATACAGCTTGCATATCAACCCCGCTCTCCAAACACGCTCAAAGCAGCTGTCAAAATCCATAATCACCAGAATGGCATATTCTCCCCTATTCCAAACCTCGTATATTTTTTGGACCAGGCGAATGAGTGCATGTGTGCTTGATCTAAACTTTCTATATGACTCATTAGTGTTTGGAAGAGAGCCATCGCACTCCAATCTCCAGATGAGGCGTCTCTGAACCACCCTCTCCATGATCTTACCCAAGACACTCTCCAGGGTGATAGGTCTATATGCCTTAACAGAATGGTAGTTGTCTTTACCAGGCTTTGGGAGCAGGACCTTGGGGTCCTGTTTCAAGGCAATGGGTAACTTTCCGGAGCTCCGAAATAGCTGCAATATTTTGGTCAGGGTTAGTGCTAACTCTATCCCCCCTTTCTTTATCATAATTGAGAAAATCTTCTCCTCGGGACTAGGTGAGGAGTGCAAGGGGGTAGCTTCTATCGCTAGCTGAACTTCTTCAAGAGTAAGGTCAGTGTTCTCAGATGACAGCTGAGCAGGAGCATCCATCTTATCTAAATCCTTGGATTCTTCTTCGACCAGCCAAGCACCTAGTTCTTCTATGGTGCTATACCAGATGGTATTGTTCTGAACTTCTAAGTTCTCTGAGCCATAAACCCCTACCATCTCTTGTAGGATGTCTGTATCTTCTGCTGCAAGAGATCCATCAGCCCGTTCAATTGGCTGTATTACGTTTTTATACGCCCGCCAAAAGGCGGACGTATTATGTGATGGCGGTTTCCGTCCGTGTGTCCGTCCGTCGTGTCCTGTCTATATCTGGGACAGTTTTTTATCTACAGATCCATTTTTTGGTGAATGGATACCCTATGGGGAGACGATGTGTCGCGTACCAAAATGAAGGTCGAGGTCAGAGGTCAAAGGTCACTGGCCTGAAAAACAGCAAATCGCTGAAGTGTTTGTGTCCGGTCTATATCTGCGAACTATCCACAGTTGCCTATTTTTGTGAGTGGATACACTAGGTGGAGACGATGTGTCGCGTACCGAAATTGAGGTCGAGGTCAGAGGTCAAAGGTCACTGTTGCCTAAAATCAGGAATTCATTGATCATTGACAGTTTTCTATCTACAGTTCTAATTTTTGGGGAGTGGATGCCCTAGGGGGGAACGATGTGTTGCATACCAAATGTAGGTCGAGGTCAGAGGTCAAAGGTCAATGTGACCGAAAATTCAGGAAATCATTAAAAATTTCAATTTTTTTGTGAGTGGATTCAGTAGGGGGAAATGGTGTCGCATACAAAAAAATGGGTCAAGGTCGAAGGCCAAAGGTCACTGTGACCCCAAAATCAGGAAATTATTAAAAATAACATGTTTTTTGTGTCAGTAGATACATTAGGGGTACACTATGTGTCGCCAACCAAAATGTAGGTCAAGGTCAAAGGTCAAGATCACTGTGACCCCAAAATCGTGAAATTGTTAAAAATCATGATTTTTTAAATCCATTCAGACGGGGAGTCGTTTTGTCATGTACCAAAATTTAGATCCAGGTCAATATTCAAGGTCACTGTGACCCCACAATCAAGGTCAAAGGTCAGTGTGACCTAAAAATCAAGAAATTATTAAAAATTAAAAAAAAATTGTGTCGCATACCAAAAATTAGGTCAAGGTCAAAGGTCACTGTGACCCCAAAATCAGAAAATTATTAAAAATAACTTCAGTAGATACATTAGGGGGACATGATGTGTCACATACCAAAATGTAGGTCAAGGTCAAAGGTCAAGGTCACTGACCCCAAAATCGTGAAATTGTTAAAATCATGATTTTTTTGTTTCCATTGAGAAATTACGGGGAGACGGTTTGTCATGCACCAAAATCTAGATCAAGGTCAATAGTCAAGGTTACTGTGACTCCAGAATCAAGAAATCTTAAAAAATTACTTTTTTTTGTGTCAGTAGATACATTAGGAGGACCAAAATGTAGGTCAAGGTCACTGTGACCCCCAAAATCATGAAATTCATAAAAAGACCTTTTTTCTGCCAGTAGATACATTAGAGGGACATGTATTTCATACCAAAATGTGGGTCAGGTCAAGGTCACTGTGACCCCAAAATCAAGAAATCATTGAAAGTCACATTTCATATGCCTGTCGAAGACGAGGTCGTGTAATGCATCCATTAACATTTGTTGTCAATGCGATATCTCTAGTTTCAAGGTATGGATTGGTACGAAACTTTGAGTATACCTTACTCGCATGGCAAAGAGGAGCCATATGGTTTGAGATCAATTTGTCAAAGATCAAGATCACAGTCCCCCAAAATTGAATCAAGTTTAGCTGATTATATGTGTTAGGTTGGAATATGCCGAGTTCTCTTCCCTACATGTACATTATATAGCATTTGTCCTGTGGAGTTGTCTCCCATGTTTGAAACAGCTACATTTAGTTAAACTGTTGTGAAATAAAAACCATACATTTACTAGTTAAACAGGGAAAGGGGTGCTTTATGAACTTCATACCTGTTTATTAACTCAAGAACAAAGGTTTACTTCTTCTTTCATGAAAAAATTATCTCACCTGAAAGGAATCCATTTGCAGGAAAACCTATTTTCTTGTGTTTGACTATTATCGATTTCAGTGTGGGATATGTGAGCTCTCGGCTCTTGCTTGAAGCCCAACTAGTTACCAAGAGTTACCATTTTAGTTTATCATTCGATGTGATATATGTTACATTCTCAGAAGCACAAAATTGTTAAGCTTTCTCTGGATTGCTAGTTACCAATTGGAATCAAGGCTATTAAACAACCTTCAAATTTGGACCAATGTAATTCCAGATATACGGGCGTATATTGAAGCCCCTTGGGCTCTTGTTAACTTTTGGATTGATAGTTTTGTTGACAACTGGCCAAAATTTCTGTGGATCCCCTGAGTTGAGTTGGTCAATGAAGCTTTTCTAGTGTTCCTCTATCGCCTTGTCTACGGCTTCTTTAAACTCTTGTTTGGCTTTCTGTACCAGTCCATAATTGTGTGGGTCATTCCTATACCTGAATCTTTTCTTCCTGGCTCAAAGACTGTGTGCAGCATTTAGCACCTTCTTTCACGAAAGAGCGAACACATGCATTACGATCTTTAGCTTCAAACGCATATTGCTCTGCTATGTAATTATCGAGGTTAAATATTTGCAAAGTCCATTGGCGGCTATGAATATAGCACATTGGTCGAAACCTTATATCCAATAATAATTAAACATAAATTCCAAGTTATATCTATTGAAAATCTGGAACTTACTCATTGTGTAAATTGAGATGTGAATACGTTTGCCTTGCGTCAGATTCGTGAAACGCATGTAGAGCTGCCTGTGGTGTGGGCGTAACGCAGATGTAAGTCCTTACATCAATCGTAACTTAAGCAAATTTCATGCAACGACCCCCTGTATCGTAACACTTTCCCACTTAAAGAAAAGAAAATTTTATGAAAGTAAAGTTTTCTTTACAAGATATTGCTAGGTGATTACTGAAGGTAATTTACAGTATGTGCATTACAATTTGACTCTTGACAATGTATCAGAAATTATATTATTTCTAACAGAAACCTGTACAATTTTCGAAGCATATTGCTGTAACAAGACCAGCAACTTCTCCAAGAACACCAAAGATTGTGGTCAGTACATACATCTGCATCAACAGAGCTGTTGGCTAGATCCACTTCGAAATGTTGTAAAGCCAATTCGAGACTCAAAGTTCCTTTTCAATGATGGATGTTACATCATAAACGATAATAGAAAAAACGTAACAGAAAACGTTTGTGAAGTCAAGGACTAACAATCAAATATTTATTTACAATACTAAAATCATATACAAATTAAATAAGGTTAATACAACAAATAAATGCGAAATAGTCTTACTGTTCAATATACTATATTTCACAGTCCGTACTGACGTGCACAAATCTCTCCACAGTCCGTGACGACGTGCAAAAATCGCGTTTCTGTAGTTTGATATTTGAACACTGCTCAGTTGTTGTCCAGTTTCCGACAGTTCAATCACGTAGATAACACAGCGCCAAAAGTCAATTCACAGGAATATACAGTCCGCAGCAAAGGTAAGTATAACGCACTCACATAAAGCCAGTTTGAATTCCCTCCTCGATCACTGAATGTTAGGCTATTCATACTCTATGAGAAATTCCAGACATTTCCACAAATCAAGAAGCTACTAGAACATACAGCATTGACGTATGATCTGACCCAGATACAATTACAATAAGCTTCCAGAAACATCTACAATGTCTAATAGTAAACTACAATACCATGATGGCCTATATGCAGATGGCGCTCTGGTCTAACTACTCGCGTCATCCGGGTCTGTTGATGTATGGGTAGATGGCTCTGTGGCCCAATTACTCGCTTTATCCGGGTCTGTTCGTGTATCGGCCATTTGCAATGATAATCGACATTTGCGATTAAATCAGTTACGACTTCGACATAATAAACCCCGCGAACGTCTAATAATAGACTACAATTCCATGACACCCCCCCCCCCTCTTAAAAAAAAGGAAGTTTCAAACTTGGAACTTTCTTGACAATTCAAAACATTATTGCAAAAAAAATCTATATTACAACAGCAAAAATGTTGACAAACATATGTACATTATATGCGAGACAATCAGCAATCAAATTGTCCTTGCCCTTAATATGTCTGATTTCAATATTGTATTCTTGTAACACCAAACTCCATCTCAACAATCTTTGTTTTTGTTTTTCATCTTATGAAAACAAGTGGATTGTGATCACTGAATACAGTAATTGGCAACGATGAAGAAGTAACATAAACATCAAAATGTTGTAAAGCCAATATCAATGCTAAACATTCTTTCTCAATTGTAGAATAATTTCTCTGATGTTTGTCAAATTTACTTGAAAAATAACATATTGGGTGATCTACACCATCTATACTTTCTTGTAACAAAACGGCACCAGCAGCAACATCACTAGCATCTACATCCACTTCAAAAGGTGAATCAAAATCTGGTGCTGAAAGAACTGGTGTGCTCTTGAGTATGGCTTTCAGGTTTTCGAAAGCTGATTCACATTTATCGGTCCAAACAAAAGTTACCCTCTTTCTTAAGAGTTGAGTTAAAGGTTCAGCAATATCTGAAAAATTTGGACAAAATTTACCCAAGAAACGCATCAGTTGTCTCTTACATGTTAGTCTTGGAAATAGCGAGATAGCCCTAACCTTAGCATCTACAGGTTTTACCTGACCTACAACATGACGCAAGAATGTCACACGTGCATGTCCAAATTCACTTTTTCCAAGGTTGACTGCCAGATTGGCGTCACTCAGCCGATTGAACAATGCGCGAATTCTCTGTAGATGATCTTCCCATGTATCACTGTAGACAATGACGTCATCAATGTAAGTCTCGCATCCTTCCAAACCAGAAGTAACACGGTTGATGAGACGCTGGAACGTGGCTGGAGAATTTTTCATTCCAAATGGCATGACTTTATACTGGAACAGACCCTCCGAAGTGACGAATGCTGATATCTCCTTCGCACGATCTGTCAGTGGAACTTGTCAAAATCCTTTCAGAAGATCAAACTTTGACACAAACTTGGCACTTCCCACTTTATCAATGCAATCATCAATGCGTAGAATAGGGAATGTGTCTGTTTTGGTCAATGTGCCCACCTTTTTGTAGTCAGTAACTGCCATCTGGCATTGGAACGAGGATACAAGGTGAACTCCAGTTACTATTACTTGGTTCAATGAAGTCATGTCCAATAAATACTGAGTCTCTTTTTTCAGTTAGTTTTGTTTAATGCGATTCAAACGATATGGGTGCTGCTTTACTGGATTAGAATCTCCGACATTGGCGTCATGTGAAATTTTATCAGTCCGAGTAGGAATGTCGGGAAACAAATGTTCATATTGACTGAGCAGAGTTCGAAGTTCTTCCTGACGCGCTGGCTCGAGATGACAACTTGGAATCCAAATGAAGTAGAATGTCAGAGTTCTGTAATTTCGCCGCTGTCATGGGCTCTTCACAAGTTTCATTATTATCAGGGTCAGAACTAGCTACACTTACAGGCTGTACGGTACTGTTAGTGCTACCTCTGTCTATGTATAACTTTAACATATTTACATGACATAACTGTTTGTTTTAAGCCTGTCAGGAATCTGAATTACATGATTAAGGTCACTTAATTTCTTTTCAATGACATAAGGACCATAATATCTAGCCTTAAGTGGATTACCAGGAATAGGCAGAAAAGCCAGTACCTTCTCATCAGGTTGAAACTTCGTTTAAAGGCATGTTTATCACAGGTTATTTTCATAAATTTTTGGTCCGACTTTAATTACAACACATATAAGGGAAGTGGGAAGAGGTGCCGACACACTGACTGCGTCACATGACTTCACAGAATAGTCTTCCGGTTAACCTATTCTAAAGCACATACCAAGAATCTAACGATTCGTGATATGTGTTGTATCTCAGGCACGCTTTTATTGTACCTGTTCATGCGGCAACTTGGATGATATGACCACACGGCCCCTAGCACCGGCATAAGCGGTATTAGATACAAATCTAGAGAGCTATGATGGAAATGCTCTGACAACTCAGAGCAGTTGCGTAATGCGTAAGATTTAAATCTTACATGGCCAAATCACGTGCTTTGGTCAACCTGGTGCGAAAGTCTGACACATATTGTAAGAGACTACATGAGTCAAGATCACTGTCTAGGAACTTTTCCTTTAGCAGTTTAAGTGGTCCTCTAACTGTATGACCAAAGACTAATTCAAATGGATAGAAGCCTAAAGACTATTATTCGATATTGATATTGATATTGAACACTGCTCAGTTGTTGTCCAGTTTCCGACAGTTCAATCACGTAGATAACACAGCGCCAAAAGTCAATTCACAGGAATATACAGTCCGCAGCAAAGGTAAGTATAACGCACCCACATAAAGCCAGTTTGAATTCCCCCCTCGATCACTGAATGTTAGGCTATTTATACTCTATGAGAAATTCCAGACCTGCCCACAAATCAAGAAGCTACTAGAACATACAGCATTGACGTATGATCTGACCCAGATACAATTACAATAAGCTTCCAGAAACATCTACAATGTCTAATAGTAAACTACAATACCATGACAGCCTATATGCAGATGGCGCTGTGGTCTAACTACTCGCGTCATCCGGGTCTGTTGATGTATGGGCAGATGGCGCTGTGGCCCAGTTACTCGCTTTATCCGGGTCTGTTCGTGTATCGGCCATTTGCAATGCCAATCGACATTTACTTGCGATTAAATCGGTTACGACTTCGTTGTAATAAAGCCCGCGAACGTCTAATAATAGACTACAATTCCATGACATGGAATATGCCCATTGGTGTTTCTTGAAGTAATAACCCACATATTTGTTTACCCTAGCCTCTTGAAGCAATACGGCCCCTACTCCTATGTCGCTAGCATCTGTTAAATGGTTTAGCAAAGTTTGGAGCTGTTAAGACTGGTTCATTATTGAAAAGGCAGTCAGATCCAACAAATTGTTTACTTTCTTTTTCAGGAGATTTGTCAAAGTGGTCACTGGAACTTCCTGTTAAAACCACTCATTCCATCTGAGTAACTCCTTTTTTAGAATGGAACATGAACGTCAATGGCTTTGACCCTGGGTTCACGTGGTAGTACATGCCCTTGATCCAGCACATGACCCACATAGGTGACCTGGGTCCGAGCAAACAAGTCTGTCAAAAAACAAAAATGCCTAAGATTTTCCAAATGGTCATTCCATGTGCCACTATGCACCAATACATCATCAGTGTATGCAAGACCAGGCTCCAGTCCAGTTATGACCTGATTAATTACCTGTTGAAAACTAGCCGGAGCATTCTTGACCCCAAAAGTCATGACCATGCACTGGTATAAACCACGTGATGTTACGAACTCGGATATTTCTTTACCTGTCGGACAAATGCATCTGCCAGTAGCATTTTAGCAAGTCTCATCTTCGTCACATAGGCAGCCTCGCCGACCCTATCAATGCAGTCTTCGATTCCAGGAATCGGCAGGCTACGAACGACTCAAGAAGCAGAGAACCTCAGTTCTGAACTGTTCAATTCAAGACAATGTGTGTCCTGGTCTTCTCTTGAATAAAATCTTTTTAAACCTTAAAGATACGTGACGTAAAGTGGATATTATCGCCAGTGGTTGAGGAGTAGCGTTTTCACGATTCCTTCTCCTTGGTTACAAAATGTTGTGATAACACTACCGTTGTTACAGTCTTCCTTGGGTTTTCTGTTCGAAACGATGTCATAACAGTCACAAATTTCATTACACTCACATTCTTGGTAATTGGCGTTGACCTTGACGTAAACGGCGTACGATGCCGCCGGAACCAAAAATATGGGATGTTCAAAACTGATGATTATGTCGTGAAATTCCTCCTTTGTGGATTCCTCGTCTTGATGTGGAGGTGAACCCTTCTCATGAGTGAATAGCGCCTTGTACAGGATGATAGACTCATCTTTGTTCTTATCGCTGATTTCGACCAGGCCGTCCAAGTTGGCCGAGCACCCACACCTCTGGATACTCCCCATCATGGAGATTCCCACAAAAACCATCTCCACATTGCAGGAGAATGTAAACTTGTCTTCGAATCCCTGGTACCAAAAACGACTTCTTCCCATCTCTTCGAACCTAGACACGCGTAAGATTATGTCATGTTTTCGTAGTTCCGTCGAGAAGTCGTGCGCAACCTTGACATTTCCCGTGAACAGCCGGTACAGTTTGATCGCTTCATCTTTGTTCAGAAGGCCTGGAGGTTTCCCGACAACCTCGTCAGAATACTGCTTAAGACTCATAATCGGAAACCGAATCAAGTTCAGAAGTGACCCGATCACCTTACGTCGGTTGTCCAACACAGTTGCGTCTAGTGTCTGGCGCTCACACTCGGCCTTCGTCCAGTCCTCCACAGCGCAGTATACCTGGATCTCGTCCACTTGGAGAGTGTCACCAGCGAGAATTCTACCAAGAGTTTCGTGGCTGAGGCACTGGAAACCATCTGTTTTGAAGATATCGACGGGGTAGGAATCTATGTAAACAAGGCAGTGGTGTTGGAGATTTTTCACGCCGTACAAGGTAGCTTGTTCCAACACCTCACATACCGTTTTAGTAGTGATGTTGTCTATCAAGTAGGTGGAGCAGAGCTCTGTCAAGGAAGGAAGGCAGTATTTGTGGGAGGCTCGAAGAACTCCGAGCACATCATCGTCGTTTAGATTAACTTCATCCGTATATATGTACCTGCAAAACGGGTCAAAAGATATAATTTGATATTCTGTCTGAACTATAGATGGAAGACTGTATTAATCCTTATTGTCTGTCAAAAGTGACAAAGAGCACGTGATGGTCATTGGCGTCAAAAGAGCTAAAAATCGTTGCATTGCCTTTGACACATTCCAGTAAGACGTCGCATATCTGATTGCTAACTAATAATTGTTATTGATATATTGAAGGTGAAGAATGAAGCGCTTTCTTTGTGTCAGGTCTCGAGTATTTGTTGCGAATCTAACAACACGGATAGGCTATTTTCTCCACTTTTCGTAGAATCATCCATATGTGTTGCGATTACGAACTTGTATTCTATTAAATCCCCCTCGTTTGGGCCGTTTATTCTATCTAACGGTCACATTCTTCATCATTTTCAAGATTTGTATTTAATACCGCTCAAGCCGGTTTAATTAATTTAATAACTGTAATATCAAGACGGTTCTAAAAGAAGACATGGGGACAACATTGATTCTACCTTCATCACTATTACCCTGATCAGTGATTAGTTATACTTGAGATTAATACTTACTTCAGTAACAGGTTAAAAGAAGCCGCAGGAATGTCGACTATTTCGATGTCCTCGGAACTGTCAGCCAGTACACCGAAGAACATGGCTTCGAAGACGGGGCTTCTCAACGCCAGTACGAGTCTGTGGGCGTCCACAGGGCTCGCGGTGGGTTCGGTAGGGAACGTGAAATGGACGTCAGTTAAATGCTGTTTTTCTAACGCATGGTTGAGACATCCCATCAAGCTTTGCCCAACCTGCCAGTCAGCCATTTGAGTAAAATCTGGAACGAGAAAATTCGATTTTACGTCTGAAAAGAGTTAAACTCCAGTTCTATCAGCACTTCCTACGAACTAGATCACCTATATGCGTGTAACACTATTCACGGGTCAACTTGGCAGTCGCAATGCAGTGAAAGCTCTTCAAATAAACTGATAATTGCAGTATTATATCGCTATATGCCCCAAACAGGAAACGATATCGAAACTAAAAGATAATGACCAGATCGGCGATAACCCGCTGACTCATATGTTGGTATTTCTATTCAATTTTCTTCCTTGTCTGAAGAAGATAAAAAAAACAACAACATACAGTGAGATTCTGCAGAAAACCGCCGTTATCAATATGTTGATACCATCTCATAATATAGACATTCAGTTGCTTATAAGAATTCCAGTGTCCAAAACCGCAACATTTCTATTTATTATGCATTCATCCGATTAACTTTTCCTTGTAACAAAATAAGACTGCTGGAACCTAAATCAATCCTTCTTTCAAACAACCACATTTACGGACAAATATAATCTTGGTTCAAGTTTCATATTTTTATCAAGGGCCTAGGCAGGGCCTTCGCAAGGCGGGAGGGGGGGGGGTCTTGTGGAAGCTCGATCCCCCCAAATTTTGCCGACCAAAGACAAAAAGAAACAAGAAAACAAATATAGCACAGAAGAAGAAATGAACTCGTTATATAGATAAATTCTCTACACAATTCATCATTTCCGCTTGTGACAGTGTATTTACATGACTACAGCTGGTGATTGCCAATGTTATAAGACATTTTGGCACAAATTATAAGAATTATAAAAAATCGACCATAGAGGTTCATGTCCCCCGCTAGCAGCACCAGTTATGGTGGATCACATCCACCATCACATCCATCATAACTTGCGCTGCTGCTGCGGGGGCCATGGACATCTATGGTCGATTTTTTTTGGTCGATGATATCTCATATCATTGATGAAGAGTATGATTTGAATCTACATTGGATAATGCACATCCATAAAACATAATACCAACTGTCCTCTCACCAATGTCCATGCACTCCCCAAGTTTGAAGTAGATTGGTTGAATCGTTATAGAGTTATTGTCCAGAAAAGATCTAAATGCTGAAAATCTAAGATGACTGATGGTGGCCATCTTGGATTACAAAGGTAACTGAAAAGCAATGGCAACTGTCCTCTCACCGATGTCAAGCCAAATTGCAAGTTTGAAGTCGATCAGTTGAATTATTCTAGAGTTGTTGTCCAGACAAGATGCAACTGCTTAAAATGCAACATAATCCAATATCGATGGTAGATGGCAGCCAAATTGGATTATACTCGTTCATGAAACACAATCCCAACCGGGATCTCACCAAGGTCAAGGAACCGGACAAGATCAAACTGCTTAAAATCCAATGAAATCCAGTATGGCTGATAGTGGCCATATTGGATTAAGCACGTCCTTCAAAAACAATCCTAATCCTCCTCTCAACAATGTCAGGGCACTCCCCAGGTATGAAGTAGATCGGTTGAATCGTTCTCGAGTTATTGTCCGGACAAGATCCAACTGCTTATAATCCAATATAGCTGACAGCGGCCATATTAGATTACGCACATTGCTGAAAAACAATCCCAACCGTCCTCTCACCAATGTCAAGGCACACCCCAAGTTTGAAGTTTATCGGTTAAATCGTTCACGAATTATTGTCCGGACAAGAAAATCTAGTCCTACTAAGTAGCGGGGGACAATAAAATCATACGCCGCTCAAATTCTCCCAGTGAACGTCATTTATAATCAATTTTCAAAAAAAATACTTGTTCGACAGGAGGAGACTTAACTCTCTGAAGCACCCCGCCCCATACCTGACAACATGTCTACGCCCATGTGAACGAAATAAATGCACGAATCACTTGTTGAAAATATCCGGCAACCAAAAATATCTTTCTAGTTTTATGGATTTATAGAGATCATGGATTAAAATAAAAATCAGCTCTCACACATGACATTTTCGAGACTAAAGGCAACATGTTCTTTATTTCCCGCGTCCGACATTTATCAGACAAATATCAGTTAAACTCTACTGCCATAAAGCGGTATTATTGTAGTTAAATATATATTTGACCTCTTGTACAAGTAGTGCTATTATTGAAACAATGACAATTATTTGCATAAGCTTATGATAATGATAGTCTGATTATTTTCTAACAGGAAATTTATAAAGCGATTATAAAATTGAACATAATGAAATTATAATGCATTTTCAAGATAATAATTTTTCACTAAGTTCACGAAATATTTTCATTACACATGGTGTATTGTACTTCACTATATCTTGGACTTCTTTTCGCGCAGAAAATACTTTCCCGTACAATAGTAGTACATCGGGTCTATTGAGATGACCTTGGCCTATCTCTTTAGCATGGGAGGACGTTGATATGTTGATCTTTCATGTCTATAACCGACCCTGAGTGACGTCAATGTGGCGAAATGAGGGGAATGGAATTCGACCGCAGATTCATAATAGAATTGGAGTGTTTTCATTAGTGAAACTGGTCAAATGGAAATTACGCAGTCAATACCTACAATACCTAAAACAGTCGATATCTCTACAGTGGTACGGGCTAGAGCTATGGGACTTTGACTAATTTATACCTTGGAAAATAATAGTTAAATTTGAACATATACCTAACAGTGACATCATCACAGTTTCATTATGGTGGGCGTTAGCTTATATTTCGGGAATCTCACATAACGAGAAGCTACTAACGAATGAACGGTAGAGATTATACAGAACGAAGCAATGTATTGACTGGGCCCCCTACCGCTAGCGCTTTGGGCTGATGTCCTCCGGGACCGATTACCTCCTCCTGTATTCTCCCTAACACTTAACCTACCCCGTAAGATTAAAATTAAAGCTCGCAAGCGGCAGATTATACTGTTCAGTTTTCAGCTATCGCCCACAGAGGAATTTCCACGTCCATAATCGAACCCCCTATTTCGCAAGACAGTTAGCATCAATTCCAAATGTGGAGGAAATAAAAATAACCCGAACCCCATACCGTAGCCTAAGCCAAACACACGCGATTATATGCATTAGTCCAAGGGCATCTTTCCACATTATCTGTACCACTTATTCGTCGGTAGCTTCTCGTCAATAATTCAGCTGAGATTCTCCATATGTAGTTGGTTGTTTGAAGTGAAGTGATCGTAAACCCTCAAGTAAAGTTTCCTTCAAACGAAAGACCATTGCAAACCGTGTGGGAAAATATTTATTGTAATTTTTTATGATTTTATTACACAGAGTAAACTGTAAAGAAAGCATGGTATTCTATGGTGGTCTGTTGCAATCATATTTAGGTCCAGTGACGTCACACTGCCTTAATACATATATTTCAAACTTTGTATGCACTTTCCAATGCTTGATTCAAGCTTAAGGTGTGTATACTTTGAGTTTCAACACAGACTCGCTGTTCCAATGTGCATGTTTCACCAAAATCTGCGAAATTAAATGCAAGATTCAAATTCACTTGACACTTATGAGTTACCATCTCCAAGAATTTGGTTTAACACATGCACATTGGAACAGTGAGTCTGTGTTGAAACTCAAAGTATACACACCTTAAGCTTTAATCAAGCATTGGAAAGTGCGGAAACTGCATACAAAGTTTAAAATATATGTACTAAGGCAGTGTGACGTCACTGGACCTAAATATGATTGCAACAGACCACCATAGAATACCATGCTTTATTTGCAGTTTACTCTGTGTAATAAAATCGTAAAAAATTACAATCAATATTTTCTCACACTGTTTGCAAGGGTCTTTCATTTGATGGAAACTTTACTCGAGGGTTTACGATCACTTTAACGTCGCACCTAACCGTAACCTTATTGGTCACACACCAACTTTCACCCTAATGAGGCCGTGATGATTACAAGCGTCTAGTCCGTCATTCATAATCCAGCCGTCGTCCATTAGAGAATATCCGCGTCCATAATCCAAAGACCTATTCCATTTCCATATAACAGTATTAGCACCAAATTCAAAAAGACAAAAGTATACATAAACATAGGCTTGTTTCCTGCAAGAGAGAAGCGGTCAACAATTTTCAATGATGCCGGCAAGACATCATGATGTTCCAAAATATCAAATCCGTATCGCTGATCAGTATTCTTAATCCATAATATTCGTTATAGAGTCGTCATCTAAAAATGATGTACCTCAGTCACGCTTTGATTGTGACTGTTCATATGAGTACCATGAGGATCTTGAAGTACATGGGCTCATACGGCCCCTAGCCCCGGGTTAAGCGGAATTAGACACATGTTACGAAACGTAGCCCCATAGATCTTGCACGCTACGTTCGTATTTTGCTATCAGCATGCGATATGTATCGCCAAATTTGAGAAACTTTGAGTGGAGGCGCTTGGTAGAATAGCCCTGTTTTATAAGTTTCTGCAACAGTGTTTTGTGACGTTGATTAAAATCATCACATTTAACACAGGATCTAGCAAATGCTACTAAGCGAGATATGTATACGCCATATGCAGGTCCCACTGGAATATTACTATCCAGAAAGGGATAGTTTACGATGTCGAAATTGTAATCATCTCTTTTGTCATAAAGTCGACGAGAGAGAATGCCCGCTTCATTTTTATAGAGATAGAGATCTAAATAAGATGTGCCTGTAGGGCTATCTGTAGTTTCCTTCAAATCCAGTGAAGGTGGATATATCCTTCACTGCGTCATTTATATAGCGATTATCCACAGCGAGAAGATCGTCTATATAGCGTTTGGTGAATGAGAAGGAACGGGCTTTGAATGGATCGGTTTTTGAAAGCGCCTGCATATAGTCATATTCATAAGAGAACAGATACAGGTCAGCCAACAGGGGTGCACAATTAGTACCCATTGGAATACCTATATGCTGCTGATATATTGTGTTGCCAAATTTCACATAGATATTTTTAATGAGAAATTCAAGCAACTCTATAAACAAAGAAACATCCCATGAATGATATCTCTTGTATGTAGTAGAGCTAAAGAATGCTTTATGGCTTCCGACATTAATATATCTACGATCACTTTTCTTGAACACAGATACTATTAATGAACTTAGACGGTCAATAAGGTCCTGATGAGGGATTGTAGTATAGAGAGTCGAGAAATCCCATGTGGATACATGTCTGTACGGTATGTGACCTTTAGCATCAAGTTCTTCCGTAAGACATTTTGAGTTTTTCAATATCCACATACATTCAACGCCAGAGTTCTTGAAAATAGTGGCGCGATACCTTTCCCAAAATGCTTTTACCTCCTGAAGGGCCCTCGTCAATAGGGTTGAAAGAAGCTTGGTGGTGCAGCTTCTAGAACCAGCTATGAATCTAGCTTTGTATGGTGATTTATGCATTTTGGGAGTCCAGTATATTTTTGGTATGTCGCTATGATTGGTTGGAAGACAAATACCTCTTTCCTTGAGAAACTTTTTGTGATTGTTAAATAAATCTTCCAGAGTAAATGCAGTTTGGGAGTAAGTAGACGTATTTGATGAAGATATGTCTACACTCAATTCTTTAACCAGCACCTGGTAATAGTAATATTTACATATGAATATTATATTATTCGGAGCTTTGTCTGCTGGGACTATGACGAATTTACTCTGGAGATTTGCTAGAACTTCTTGCGAATTGAGGTTTCTCAGTACTTGTTTTGCTAGGGGAAGAGAACTTCTGTCAATATGGCGGATTGTTTCAACGACCTTGCTCTTGGTGAGGTCCAGCCAATCAGCGAGTACTGTAGGTTCAACTTTTTCTCGCTTAGACCAATCAATAACGTACTGTTCTAATGCAGACAGGACTATCTTCTGGTCCGCCTTCAGATTTATTCTTCTTGGCTCTCTATATTTAGGTCCTTTCATCAGGAGTAATTTCAGATCCTTATCACTCACCACATCAAGGTCACCAGTCACTGGTTGGCCTATGTTCAGTCAACAATTTTTTGTAAGGTATCCATTAGTGATCTTCACATTTCAAGTTAAATGCTACACTAACGTTTCGTTATTTACCTTGAATTACTGAATAGGGTAAATTGTTCAAACCGGGAAACGCACATGATGTGCATATAGCCAATCAAGATAGAAGATTGCCAACACCGAGCAGCAAGGATTTTCTTTGATGTCTGCCGGTGGGTTTCCAAATATGGCAAGTGTTGGTTGTATTGATGTTAATTTCTAGCCAATCAAATTTGAATGTTAAAGAGGTCATACATCGTACTCCTCCTAATATGGAACACGGAATATTTATAGAGCTATAACCTCACCAAATCCGTATTCTGATCAGATAATGTGTCATGTTCAGCCAAGGCAACAGGTGTATTGTTCGATTTGGATATGCGAAGATGCCATTAGTCAAAGTCCCGCAGCTCTAGCCCCCATCACTCGAAATATACCGGGTATTGATTGCGTCATTTCCGGTTGAACGGGTTCATTCACGTAAACACTTCACTGTTTACCGAACCTGCTGGGGAATCTCTCTCATCTATTTTCATCACCCTGACGCTACTCCGTCGTTGAAACGGATTGAACATAATCCGTTACTACGGCAATATAAGCCATAACAACGGATTACTAACGCGTTGTAACGGATTACGTGATTTGTAATAACATATTAGTGGTTCGTTATAACTGATTAGTAATTCATTTTATCAAATTACAAGCGTCAGCAGTATATAGACGGCAAAAGCCTTCCGGTTGACCTTTGACCTCAGAAATTTGCAGAAATTTTCCACAATGTCGTTCCAGTAGTAGTAATGTATGAAGATGTTATCCTCCCCAAGACACAAGTGGGGTTTTTTCCACAAGGTCGTTCGCTTCCACGGGATTTTCCCGCCAGGATTTCGCTGTCGTCTGCTTGGGCTGGGGGTTGTCACGTGCCGAACACCTGGCTCCCCGAATTGCAACAGTGTTGCACGTTCGCTACAATGTTGCGAAGATTTGTCACCGGAAAGATGGACTACCTTGAAACGGGTGTTGTTGGGTGACCTGGACGGTGATAGCATTCACCTGTGTGACGACGTCTACATTTTCTGCGGTCCCTTTTTCGCTCGACTCTTCTGTCTGAACGACGGTGGTTTTACCCTGGATTAGTGGACGGCTTTGGAACAAGTAGTCCCTATTGTCGATGAGCTACTATATCTATAGGAGCCACACAGTCTAGAGCGTCAGTCGCATCATGAAGCGAACCCGTAGGGACACCCGTAGCGAGACCCGTAGGGACACCCGTAGGGAGACCCGAAAGGATAAGGGTACAACACATGTGGATAAGGTGTTAACGGAATTGTATTACAGTCCAGACAGTCCAGCCGCTTATATCGCTGTGGGAGCGCTCGCTCGAGCTGCGCAGTCCCAAGGCATCAGTCGAGCTGAAGTTCGCGAATGGTTAAAAACCCAAGACACTTATAACTTACATCGAGCAGCCCGACGGCATTTTCGCCGTAACCGAGTCATCATAGGAGGTATAGACGCACAATGGCAGGTAGATTTGGTCGATATGAGTCGATTTGCTACCCACAATGATGGACATCGGTACATGTTGACCTGTATCAATATTTTATCCAAGGTCGCCTGGGTGATACCCATCCGGACCAAAACAGGGGAGAATCTTGTACAGGCGTTCCGGCAGATTTTCAAGACAGGTCGCAAACCTCTCTATTTGCAAACAGATGAATGCACAGAATTTCTCAATCGACACTTTCAAGCCTTTCTCAAGTTTTTCTTCCATACGTACAACGAAACCAAAGCCTCTGTGGTAGAACGGTTCAATCGGACGGATGTACAAGTATTTTACAGCCAAAAACACCCGACGGTACATCGATGTGCTACCTCAACTGGTTCGAAGATACAATCGAGCCTATCATCGCAGTATCCAACGGGCACCCATCGAGGTGACGGAACGCAACGAACATCAAGTGCGCCGTACGCTCTACTCACCCCCTGAAGAAGGGTCTTCACCCCGTTACAAACGCGGAGATGTGGTACGGATCAGTAAAGTCAAAGGACAATTTGAGAAAAGTTACTTACCCAACTGGAGTGATGAACATTTTGTCATCGCTCGCCATAGTCCCCGAAACCCACACGTCTATCAACTGGAAGATCTGCAAGGCACGTTTTTCGAGGCAGAATTACAACCGGTCGTAAAAACACAGAAAGACTACTACACGGTGGAGGAGATTTTGAAAACGGAATGTCGACGGGTCATCTCCTATCATTTCGTCAAATGGCAAGGTTGGCCCAGTTCGTTTAATTCCTGGGTCTCTGCCCGTGACATGAAACGGATATAAATTCTACCTCACATCTCCTACAGCCTTCAGTCTAGGGTTGTACCATGGGTAGTGCACAACTTCCTTTACTGCTGCCTACTCGAAAAGGACAAGTCGGTACTGTCGTGAATATACTAACACTTCTAGGTGTGTTGTTTGGAGGTGTCTTCTACGACTTGGCGTACCTGATAGCCTGTCTACCTACCCTGTCAACCCCTCCACATCAACGTCAATACGCTAACAACAACAACAACACCATCATCTTCGAAGCATCAAACATCACGAGAGCTGATCCGTTCAGCAGGGAGATCATCGCATCCACGAAGAGTACACCGATCACGAGGGGTGCTCCGGGTAGCAGGGAGATCATTCGACACCCAACGAAAGAACCCTCCATCTTCAGCAGGGAGATTATCGCAACCACGAAGAGTACACCTATCACGAGGGGTGCTCCGGGTAGCAGGGAGATCATTCGACACCCTCAACCCTCAATCTTCAGCAGGGGCCCCCGATCATCGCAACCACTACTCTGGGCCCGAACAGGCTCACGAGGACCACTCCATTCAGCAGGGAGACCTATCCTGTAGTAGGTCTTGTACCACGATTACCACGGCAACGGTATCCTCTAGACTACGATCCACGGTGGGATCCGCAACAACGGTGGCGGGCCTCTGAACGCTTAGCCCAAAACACCAAATAACTGCATGGATCCACGGTGGCAGCATCCTTTCACGTGTCTCATCGCTGGACCGACCGGGTGGGGGAAAACACACTTCCTTCAACGTCTCATCGAGGAGCCAGCCCTCATTTCTCCTCCCGTGGCCCGCATCCTTTGGTGTTATGGAGCTTGGCAGCCTGCGTACGAGGAACTGGCACGAAGGCCTGGACTTACCTTGGTGGGAGGATTACCCCCAGAGGATACTCCAGAAGACACGTTGGTGGTCGTGGATGATCTGATGGCCGAAACGGATAGTCGAGTCACCCGCCTTTTTACCAAAGGAAGTCTCATCGTCGGCTGAGTATCATCTACATCGTCCAAAATCTCTTCAGTAAGAACAAAGAGCACAGGAACATCAGTTTGAATGCCCAGTATGTAGTGTTGTTCAAAAATCCCAGAGACGCGTCACAAATTATGCACCTGGCGAAACAGATGTACCCTAAAAACACGGCCTTTGTTCGGGAAGCCTTTGAAGATGCCACCCAGGAGGCCCACGGCTACCTACTCATCGACTTGAAACAAGGGACACCTTCGGCACTTCGATTGCGGACCCACATTTTCTCCGGAGAGTTCCAGACGGTGTACACAGCCAAATAAAAGAACAAGAGCGGACTTCAAACCAGTCACTTTCTCATCATGTCTGCGCGGATACGGAAGCACGCGCCGGCGCTCCGCATGTTACGCAGCGCGCCACCGGAGGTGGTCCGGGCCCTGGTGCGCGGGGCGGACGCGGGATTGGTACGGTGCTTGTGTGAAGTCGCTCATAATGTGTTAAAAGGGAATGTTCCTCTCAATCCTCTGCAGAAAGGGAAATTGCAACGGCACAAGACGGGTCTCCCAACGCTGGTGAAGAAGACGGAAAGTTTAAAGAAAAAGAAACAGGTGTTACAGCGAGGTGGATTTCTCGGGGCACTCCTTGCGCCATTAGCAGCCTCCGTACTTGGATCGTTAGTAGGATCCATCTTGGGACGCTAACATGGAACACACGAAAAAAATGATGCTGGTCGAACCTCGACTGTTACAAAGTTTGCAATCACCCTACCCTGCCATGGTACAACAACTGCAGTCCCTCGATGAAGAGATGAATAGTATACTTCAAAGCCGACTGCCCGATCACGAGAAAATTCAACTTTACCATCAGACGCTGAACCGATACAAGACGTTTATGGATCAATATAGGGGTGGTTCAACACCCACACTACCCACACTATCCACACCGCCCACACCAACACCAACAACCTCATCCTCTGCCTCACCTCAGCTCGAAGAGGAAGTGTTGGCCAGTGTCCCTAAGGCATTCAAGACCAAGGCTCGTTTATTGTTGGACCGGGTGAAACAGAATCTTGATATGGGTTGGACCGACCAGGGGCAGCTGCTTATTTGAAACCAAGCGGTCCCGGGGTCTCATATCACCGTTCTGATCAACGATACGGTACGTTCTCGCAAACACTCTAATCCACCGGGTTGGGAAGCCTTTGCTAGAGCGTTGAAAGTCACACACGTCCCTCGAGAATTGGTAGGAAATCGTGAACGCTGGAACTGGATGCAAGTACCCTCTCGACTTCCCCATACCTGGGAACGTGAATGGCAACCGCAGACCCCTCCCAAAACACCTTCACGACGGGGCCGTTCTTTTCACCCCTATGCGACCTCTATGCCGGCCACACCGCCGCGTCGATCACGACGACAGGGGGCCCCCAAGACCTGGGACCCCTACTAATCCCTACTAGGGGACCCTATTAATGCCAGGAGCAGAAGCAGAAAAGCTCAGTCGTCATGTTTTACCTCACGTTGCCCAGTAACAGTTCGCTCGATGTGTTTCCTGACAACACCTTGGCCAAGTACGTGACCCAGTTACCGCAACCGTTGCATTTACCTGGACGATGGGAATGCGGACTCGTGGATATGCAATTACAAGCGTCTAGTCCGTCATTCATCATCCAGCCGTCGTCCATTAGAGAATATCCGCGTCCATAATCCAAAGACCTATTCCATATTCCATATAACAGTATTAGCACCAAATTCAAAAAGACAATCATAGTATACATAAACATAGGCTTGTTTCCTGCAAGAGAGAAGCGGTCAACAGTTTTCAATGATGCCGGCAAGACATCATGATGTTCCAAAAATATCAAATCCGTATCGCTGATCAGTATTCTTAATCCATAATATTCGTTGTAAGGTCGTCATCTAAAGAATGATGTATCTCAGTCACGCTTTGATTGTGACTGTTCATATGAGTACCATGAGGATCTTGAAGTACATGGGTTCATACGGCCCCTAGCCCCGGGTTAAGCGGAATTAGACACAAGTTACGAAACGTAGCGCCATAGATCTTGTACGCTACGTTCGTATTTTGCTATCAGCATGCGATATGTATCGCCAAATTTGAGAAACTTTGAGTGGAGGCGCTTGGTGAAATAGCCCTGTTTTATAAGTTTCTGCAACAATGTTTTGTGACGTTGTAAAATCATTAAATCTAACACAGGATCTAGCAAATGCTACTAAGCGAGATATGTATACGCCATATGCAGGTCCCACTGGAATATTACTATCCAGAAAGGGATAGTTTACGATGTCGAAATTGTAATCATCTCTTTTGTCATAAAGTCGACGAGAGAGAATGCCCGCTTCATTTTTTATAGAGATAGAGATCTAAATAAGATGTGCCTGTAGGGCTATCTGTAGTTTCCTTCAAATCCAGTGAAGGTGGATATATATCCTTCACTGCGTCATTTATATAGCGATTATCCACAGCGAGAAGATCGTCTATATAGCGTTTGGTGAATGAGAAGGAACGGGCTTTGAATGGATCGGTTTTTGAAAGCGCCTGCATATAGTCATATTCATAAGAGAACAGATGCAGGTCAGCCAACACTAACTCGTGGTACAACGTGTGAGACAAGGACGTGTGGTACGAGGTGACCTACGAAGGCAAAGTAACCCGGCTCACCCTACCCGAAGGCCAATACGATACCCCCAAAGAGTTCATGGAGGGCTTGAAAGCACTGATGCATTATAAGTCTCTACGGGTGGTGACGAATCATTCAAGACCCATGAAATCCAATCCCTTCAAGAATCATGTGGAGTTCGATTACAATTACAAGCGTCTAGTCCGTCATTCATAATCCAGCCGTCGTCCATTAGAGAATATCCGCGTCCATAATCCAAAGACATATTCCATTTTCCACATAACAGTATTAGCACCAAATTCAAAAAGACAATCATAGTATACATAAACATAGGCTTGTTTCCTGCAAGAGAGAAGCGGTCAACATTTTTCAATGATGCCAGCAAGACATCATGATGTTCCAAAAATATCAAATCCGTATCGCTGATCAGTATTCTTAATCCATAATATTCGTTATAGAGTCGTCATCTAAAAAAGATGTATCTCAGTCACGCTTTGATTGTGACTGTTCATATGAGTACCATGAGGATCTTGAAGTACATGGGTTCATACGGCCCCTAGCCCCGGGTTAAGCGGAATTAGACACAAGTTACGAAACGTAGCGCCATAGATCTTGCACGCTACGTTCGTATTTTGCTATCAGCATGCGATATGTATCGCCAAATTTGAGAAACTTTGAGTGGAGGCGCTTGGTGGAATAGCCCTGTTTTATAAGTTTCTGCAACAATGTTTTGTGACGTTGATTAAAATCATCACATTTAACACAGGATCTAGCAAATGCTACTAAGCGAGATATGTATACGCCATATGCAGGTCCCACTGGAATATTACTATCCAGAAAGGGATAGTTTACGATGTCGAAATTGTAATCATCTATTTTGTCATAAAGTCGACGAGAGAGAATGCCCGCTTCATTTTTATAGAGATAGAGGTCTAAATAAGATGTGCCTGTAGGGCTATCTGTAGTTTCCTTCAAATCCAGTGAAGGTGGATATATATCCTTCACTGCGTCATTTATATATCGATTATCCACAGCGAGAAGATCGTCTATATAGCGTTTGGTGAATGAGAAGGAACGGGCTTTGAATGGATCGGTTTTTGAAAGCGCCTGAATATAGTCATATTCATAAGAGAACAGATACAGGTCAGCCAACAGGGGTGCACAATTAGTACCCATTGGAATACCTATATGCTGCTGATATATTGTGTTGCCAAATTTCACATAGATATTTTAATGAGAAATTCAAGCAACTCTATAAACAAAGAAACATCCCATGAATGATATCTCTTGTATGTAGTAGAGCTAAAGAATGCTTTATGGCTTCCGACATTAATATATCTACGATCAGTTTTCTTGAACACAGATACTATTAATGAACTTAGACGGTCAATAAGGTCCTGATGAGGGATTGTAGTATAGAGAGTCGAGAAATCTCATGTGGATACATGTCTGTACGGTATGTGACCTTTAACATCAAGCTCTTCCGTAAGACATTTTGAGTTTTTCAATATCCACATACATTCAACGCCAGAGTTCTTAGAAATAATGGCGCAATACCTTTCCCAAAATGCTTTTACCTCCTGAAGGGCCCTCGTCAATAGGGTTGAAAGAAGCTTGGTGGTGCAGCTTCTAGAAGCAGCTATGAATCTAGCTTTGTATGGTGATTTATGCATTTTGGGAGTCCAGTATATTTTTGGTATGTCGTTATGATTGGTTGGAAGACAAATACCTCTTTCCCTGGGAAACTTTTTGTGATTGTTAAATAAATCTTCCAGAGTAAATGCAGTTTGGGAGTAAGTAGACGTATTTGATGAAGATATGTCTACACTCAATTCTTTAACCAGCACCTGGTAATAGTAATATTTACATATGAATATTATATTATTCGGAGCTTTGTCTGCTGGGACTATGACGAATTTACTCTGGAGATTTGCTAGAACTTCTTGCGAATTGAGGTTTCTCAGAACTTGTTTTGCTTGGGAAGAGTACTTCTGTCAATATGGCGGATTGTTTCAACGACCTTGCTCTTGGTGAGGTCCAGCCAATCAGCGAGTACTGTAGGTTCAACTTTTTCTCGCTTAGACCAATCAATAACGTACTGTTCCAATGCAGACAGGACTATCTTCTGGTCGGCCTTCAGATTTATTCTTCTTGGCTCTCTATATTTAGGTCCTTTCATCAGGAGTAATTTCAGATCCTTATCACTCACCACATCAAGGTCACCAGCCACAATATGTTTGCATGGTGTATAGATAAAGTTCGACGATTCACAATCACAACTATAGCGTCCTGACGTGTATAAGTTCCAGTCAAACTCCTGGACAGCATTGGAGTAATTGAATATTTTGGTGGCTATAGATTTAGTGTACTTATATGAAATGCAAGGAGGTTCTGTGAACTTAAAATAGTTTGGTACAGCGTTGCGTACCTCTGGATCATTCAGGATTCGAGGTAAATTAATGATGTCCAGTCCTTTATCTAAGTAGTTGAGTTTCAAGAAAAGCCGATCTTGAGAGGTTTCGATTATGTTCACTGGACGATACAACCGAAAATACGCTATATCTTGACATATTTTAATGATTTTTGATGGTATTATATTTCCTGAAGACGCAGATTGTTGTATATCTCTGGCTATTTGATCTAAAGCTCTCAGAGGTAACGCATACAGAACTGTACGTAAGCTATGTATACTATTGGGTGTGTTAGTTAAACCCACTAAGTAATTTAAAGTGATATGATCGTGAATCATCGAACTATTAAACTTTCGCCAACCATGGCTGCGATGTCTCCGTTCATGGGGTTTAAATAGTTGGGTAATGTTGGATATATTTGAACGGCAGTTTGTAGCGTTGCCGAACCCACTGACATTATCATTTAAACCAAACGGAAACACTGACCCAAGTTCTAGCATCCAGAATAATTCCCGCTCTCGGATTTTTCTCTCAAATCCAAAAGGGGAATCCTTAGTAGATGGATAGACGTCTATGATCTGAATACTAGAGTTATCCCAGCCGTGGTCGGGTCCAGAAAAATGCCTGCCTATAAGCAATTGCTTTTTCCTAACGGATTTTCTGTGACCGTTCACCCTAAGATGGAGTCTTTGGGTGGTCTTGCCAACATACTGTTGACCACACTTCTTACAGGAAACTAAATAAATACAGTTTGTAGTAGAACAACTAAGATCAACATACGAGTTAACAGAATATGAGTTACCAGTTAACGTGGAACTAAATGAAGCTGAAGTATTAAAGAGTGGACACGTGAGACATCCACGATGTCCACACTTAGAAATTTTGAAATTATTACATGTAGAATTCGGTGCTAAACAATCATCAAGCGCAATATTACAAGGTTTGATGTCGTGGCCTTGCTTTGCTGTCAGAAATATATCTGTCATTTGGATTGAAAAAGGTCTTAGTGCATTTCGAACTATTAGAGACTCGGCCGAGAAACCTGCACTAAGGTTCCTCGGGTCTGTCTTCATATTTTTTCTTATAGTTGTGCTCATTATGTTTGTTGGGTGTGCAGGGGCCCGGCCTCGGGGACAACTTGTCCACCAGCAGAATCCAGGCATACACAGGTTAAAATTACAAGCGTCTAGTCCGTCATTCATAATCCAGCCGTCGTCCATTAGAGAATATCCGCGTCCATAATCCAAAGACCTATTCCATTTTTCACATAACAGTATTAGCACCAAATTCAAAAAGACAATCATAGTATACATAAACATAGGCTTGTTTCCTGCAAGAGAGAAGCGGTCAACAGTTTTCAATGATGCCGGCAAGACATCATGATGTTCCAAAAATATCAAATCCGTATCGCTGATCAGTATTCTTAATCCATAATATTCGTTATAGAGTCGTCATCTAAAAATGATGTACCTCAGTCACGCTTTGATTGTGACTGTTCATATGAGTACCATGAGGATCTTGAAGTACATGGGTTCATACGGCCCCTAGCCCCGGGTTAAGCGGAATTAGACACAAGTTACGAAACGTAGCGCCATAGATCTTGCACGCTACGTTCGTATTTTGCTATCAGCATGCGATATGTATCGCCAAATTTGAGAAACTTTGAATGGAGGCGCTTGGTGGAATAGCCCTGTTTTATAATTTCTGCAACAATGTTTTGTGACGTTGATTAAAATCATCACATTTAACACAGGATCTAGCAAATGCTACTAAGCGAGATATGTATACGCCATATGCAGGTCCCACTGGAATATTACTATCCAGAAAGGGATAGTTTACGATGTCGAAATTGTAATCATCTCTTTTGTCATAAAGTCGACGAGAGAGAAGCGAGATATGTATACGCCATATGCAGGTCCCACTGGAATATTACTATCCAGAAAGGGATAGTTTACGATGTCGAAATTGTAATCATCTCTTTTGTCATAAAGTCGACGAGAGAGAAGCGAGATATGTATACGCCATATGCAGGTCCCACTGGAATATTACTATCCAGAAAGGGATAGTTTACGATGTCGAAATTGTAATCATTTCTTTTGTCATAAAGTCGACGAGAGAGAAGCGAGATATGTATACGCCATATGTAGGTCCCACTGGAATATTACTATCCAGAAAGGGATAGTTTACGATGTCGAAATTGTAATCATCTCTTTTGTCATAAAGTCGACGAGAGAGAAGCGAGATATGTATACGCCATATGCAGGTCCTACTGGAATATTACTATCCAGAAAGGGATAGTTTACGATGTCGAAATTGTAATCATCTCTTTTGTCATAAAGTCGACGAGAAAGAAGCGAGATATGTATACGCCATATGCAGGTCCCACTGGAATATTACTATCCAGAAAGGGATAGTTGACGATGTCGAAATTGTAATCATCTCTTTTGTCATAATGTCGACGAGAGAGAAGCGAGATATGTATACGCCATATGCAGGTCCCACTGGAATATTACTATCCAGAAATGGATAGTTTACGATGTCGAAATTGTAATCATCTCTTTTGTCATAAAGTCGACGAGAGAGAAGCGAGATATGTATACGCCATATGCAGGTCCCACTGGAATATTACTATCCAGAAAGGGATGACGAGAGAGAAGCGAGATATGTATACGCCATATGCAGGTCCCACTGGAATATTACTATCCAGAAAGGGATAGTTTACGATGTCGAAATTGTAATCATCTCTTTTGTCATAAAGTCGACGAGAGAGAAGCGAGATATGTATACGCCATATGCAGGTCCTACTGGAATATTACTATCCAGAAAGGGATAGTTTACGATGTCGAAATTGTAATCATCTCTTTTGTCATAAAGTCGACGAGAAAGAAGCGAGATATGTATACGCCATATGCAGGTCCCACTGGAATATTACTATCCAGAAAGGGATAGTTTACGATGTCGAAATTGTAATCATCTCTTTTGTCATCAAGTCGACGAGAGAGAAGCGAGATATGTATACGCCATATGCAGGTCCCACTGGAATATTACTATCCAGAAAGGGATAGTTTACGATGTCGAAATTGTAATCATCTCTTTTGTCATAAAGTCGACGAGAGAGAAGCGAGATATGTATACGCCATATGCAGGTCCCACTGGAATATTACTATCCAGAAAAGGATAGTTTACGATGTCGAAATTGTAATCATCTCTTGTCATAAAGTCGACGAGAGAGAAGCGAGATATGTATACGGCATATGCAGGTCCCACTGGAATATTACTATCCAGAAAGGGATAGTTTACGATGTCGAAATTGTAATCATCTCTTTTGTCATAAAGTCGACGAGAGAGAAGCGAGATATGTATACGCCATATGCAGGTCCCACTGGAATATTACTATCCAGAAAGGGATAGTTTACGATGTCGAAATTGTAATCATCTCTTTTGTCATAAAGTCGACGAGAGAGAAGCGAGATATGTATACGCCATATGCAGATCCCACTGGAATATTACTATCCAGAAAGGGATAGTTTACGATGTCGAAATTGTAATCATCTCTTTTGTCATAAAGTCGACGAGAGAGAAGCGAGATATGTATACGCCATATGCAGGTCCCACTGGAATATTACTATCCAGAAAGGGATAGTTTACGATGTCGAAATTGTAATCATCTCTTGTCATAAAGTCGACGAGAGAGAAGCGAGATATGTATACGCCATATGCAGGTCCCACTGGAATATTACTATCCAGAAAGGGATAGTTTACGATGTCGAAATTGTAATCATCTCTTTTGTCATAAAGTCGACGAGAGAGAAGCGAGATATGTATACGCCATATGCAGGTCCCACTGGAATATTACTATCCAGAAAGGGATAGTTTACGATGTCGAAATTGTAATCATCTCTTTTGTCATAAAGTCGACGAGAGAGAAGCGAGATATGTATACGCCATATGCAGGTCCCACTGGAATATTACTATCCAGAAAGGGATAGTTTACGATGTCGAAATTGTAATCATCTCTTTTGTCATAAAGTCGACGAGAGAGAAGCGAGATATGTATACGCCATATGCAGGTCCCACTGGAATATTACTATCCAGAAAGGGATAGTTTACGATGTCGAAATTGTAATCATCTCTTTTGTAATAAAGTCGACGAGAGAGAAGCGATATATGTATACGCCATATGCAGGTCCCACTGGAATATTACTATCCAGAAAGGGATAGTTTACGATGTCGAAATTGTAATCATCTCTTTTGTCATAAAGTCGACGAGAGAGAAGCGAGATATGTATACGCCATATGCAGGTCCCACTGGAATATTACTATCCAGAAAGGGATAGTTTACGATGTCGAAATTGTAATCATCTCTTTTGTCATAAAGTCGACGAGAGAGAAGCGAGATATGTATACGCCATATGTAGGTCCCACTGGAATATTAGTATCCAGAAAGGGATAGTTTACGATGTCGAAATTGTAATCATCTCTTTTGTCATCAAGTCGACGAGAGAGAAGCGAGATATGTATACGCCATATGCAGGTCCCACTGGAATATTACTATCCAGAAAGGGATAGTTTACGATGTCGAAATTGTAATCATCTCTTTTGTCATAAAGTCGACGAGAGAGAAGCGAGATATGTATACGCCATATGCAGGTCCCACTGGAATATTACTATCCAGAAAGGGATAGTTTACGATGTCGAAATTGTAATCATCTCTTTTGTCATAAAGTCGACGAGAGAGAAGCGAGATATGTATACGCCATATGCAGGTCCCACTGGAATATTACTATCCAGAAAGGGATAGTTTACGATGTCGAAATTGTAATCATCTCTTTTGTCATAAAGTCGACGAGAGAGAAGCGAGATATGTATACGCCATATGCAGGTCCCGCTGGAATATTACTATCCAGAAAGGGATAGTTTACGATGTCGAAATTGTAATCATCTCTTTTGTCATAAAGTCGACGAGAGAGAAGCGATATATGTATACGCCATATGTAGGTCCCACTGGAATATTACTATCCAGAAAGGGACAGTTTACGATGTCGAAATTGTAATCATCTCTTTTGTCATAAAGTCGACGAGAGAGAAGCGAGATATGTATACGCCATATGCAGGTCCCACAATCATCTCTTTTGTCATAAAGTCGACGAGAGAGAAGCGAGATATGTATACGCCATATGCAGGTCCCACTGGAATATTACTATCCAGAAAGGGATAGTTTACGATGTCGAAATTGTAATCATCTCTTTTGTCATAAAGTCGACGAGAGAGAAGCGAGATATGTATACGCGATATGCAGGTCCCACTGGAATATTACTATCCAGAAAGGGATAGTTTACGATGCCGAAATTGTAATCATCTCTTTTGTCATAAAGTCGACGAGAGAGAAGCGAGATATGTATACGCCATATGCAGGTCCCACTGGAATATTACTATCCAGAAAGGGATAGTTTACGATGTCGAAATTGTAATCATCTCTTTTGTCATAAAGTCGACGAGAGAGAAGCGAGATATGTATACGCCATATGCAGGTCCCACTGGAATATTACTATCCAGAAAGGGATAGTTTACGATGTCGAAATTGTAATCATCTCTTTTGTCATAAAGTCGACGAGAGAGAAGCGAGATATGTATACGCCATATGCAGGTCCCACTGGAATATTACTATCCAGAAAGGGATAGTTTACGATGTCGAAATTGTAATCATCTCTTTTGTCATAAAGTCGACGAGAGAGAAGCGAGATATGTATACGCCATATGCAGGTCCCACTGGAATATTACTATCCAGAAAGGGATAGTTTACGATGTCGAAATTGTAATCATCTCTTTTGTCATAAAGTCGACGAGAGAGAAGCGAGATATGTATACGCCATATGCAGGTCCCACTGGAATATTACTATCCAGAAAGGGATAGTTTACGATGTCGAAATTGTAATCATCTCTTTTGTCATAAAGTCGACGAGAGAGAAGCGAGATATGTATACGCCATATGCAGGTCCCACTGGAATATTACTATCCAGAAAGGGATAGTTTACGATGTCGAAATTGTAATCATCTCTTTTGTCATAAAGTCGACGAGAGAGAAGCGAGATATGTATACGCCATATGCAGGTCCCACTGGAATATTACTATCCAGAAAGGGATAGTTTACGATGTCGAAATTGTAATCATCTCTTTTGTCATAAAGTCGACGAGAGAGAAGCGAGATATGTATACGCCATATGCAGGTCCCACTGGAATATTACTATCCAGAAAGGGATGACGATGTCGAAATTGTAGTCATAGTCGAGATATGTATACGCCATATGCAGGTCCCACTGGAATATTACTATCCAGAAAGGGATAGTTTACGATGTCGAAATTGTAATCATCTCTTTTGTCATAAAGTCGACGAGAGAGAAGCGAGATATGTATACGCCATATGCAGGTCCCACTGGAATATTACTATCCAGAAAGGGATAGTTTACGATGTCGAAATTGTAATCATCTCTTTTGTCATAAAGTCGACGAGAGAGAAGCGAGATATGTATACGCCATATGCAGGTCCCACTGGAATATTACTATCCAGAAAGGGATAGTTTACGATGTCGAAATTGTAATCATCTCTTTTGTCATAAAGTCGACGAGAGAGAAGCGAGATATGTATACGCCATATGCAGGTCCCACTGGAATATTACTATCCAGAAAGGGATAGTTTACGATGTCGAAATTGTAATCATCTCTTTTGTCATAAAGTCGACGAGAGAGAAGCGAGATATGTATACGCCATATGCAGGTCCCACTGGAATATTACTATCCAGAAAGGGATAGTTTACGATGTCGAAATTGTAATCATCTCTTTTGTCATAAAGTCGACGAGAGAGAAGCGAGATATGTATACGCCATATGCAGGTCCCACTGGAATATTACTATCCAGAAAGGGATAGTTTACGATGTCGAAATTGTAATCATCTCTTTTGTCATAAAGTCGACGAGAGAGAAGCGAGATATGTATACGCCATATGCAGGTCCCACTGGAATATTACTATCCAGAAAGGGATAGTTTACGATGTCGAAATTGTAATCATCTCTTTTGTCATAAAGTCGACGAGAGAGAAGCGAGATATGTATACGCCATATGCAGGTCCCACTGGAATATTACTATCCAGAAAGGGATAGTTTACGATGTCGAAATTGTAATCATCTCTTTTGTCATAAAGTCGACGAGAGAGAAGCGAGATATGTATACGCCATATGCAGGTCCCACTGGAATATTACTATCCAGAAAGGGATAGTTTACGATGTAGAAATTGTAATCATCTCTTTTGTCATAAAGTCGACGAGAGAGAAGCGAGATATGTATACGCCATATGCAGGTCCCACTGGAATATTACTATCCAGAAAGGGATAGTTTACGATGTCGAAATTGTAATCATCTCTTTTGTCATAAAGTCGACGAGAGAGAAGCGAGATATGTATACGCCATATGCAGGTCCCACTGGAATATTACTATCCAGAAAGGGATAGTTTACGATGTCGAAATTGTAATCATCTCTTTTGTCATAAATTCGACGAGAGAGAAGCGAGATATGTATACGCGATATGCAGGTCCCACTGGAATATTACTATACAGAAAGGGATAGTTTACGATGTCGAAATTGTAATCATCTCTTTCGTCATCAAGTCGACGAGAGAGAAGCGAGATATGTATACGCCATATGCAGGTCCCACTGGAATATTACTATCCAGAAAGGGATAGTTTACGGTGTCGAAATTGTAATCATCTCTTTTGTCATAAAGTCGACGAGAGAGAAGCGAGATATGTATACGCCATATGCAGGTCCCACTGGAATATTACTATCCAGAAAGGGATAGTTTACGATGTCGAAATTGTAATCATCTCTTATGTCATAAAGTCGACGAGAAAGAAGCGAGATATGTATACGCCATATGCAGGTCCCACTGGAATATTACTATCCAGAAAGGGATAGTTTACGATGTCGAAATTGTAATCATCTCTTTTGTCATAAAGTCGACGAGAGAGCAATGGATGCGACCACCATTGCCAATACCGGGTTCGGCCATCGCAGACAGTTTACAGCCGGTAGCGGGTCCGTGGATATGATGGGACGACTGCACGCCGATCTGTTCCTGCAAGACCGCTACATGATGAACGGCGTATCCATCAAGATCAAGTTGATTCGTTCCCCACCCACTTTCGCTTTGATGGCCGGTGGAGATCATCATAGAAGATGCAGCCCTGTTTGTCCGTACGGTGGATTTGCAACAGGGGGTGTTGGTGAGTCACATGGAAGCCTTATCGAAAAAACCAGCCCTGTATCCCGTCCGACGCGTACAGACCAAGGTGTTCTCTGTGCCAGCAGGTACGATGATGGCCAATCGTGAAAATTTATTTCTAGGGGATCTACCTAAACGGCTTACCCTGGCGTGTGTCACCAATACCAGTTTCAATGGCCGTTACACGGCCGTTACAACCGAATTTTGGTAACCATCAGTATCTGCGGAGCTACCTGGACCTGTTTACAGCCACAGGACGAAACAATCAGGAGGAAGGAAATACCATCACTCGACGAGACTTTGCCCGTGGGTACACTTTGTTCGCCTACGACCTCACCCCTACCTTGGAACACGATCATCAACTGGCCTTGCTCAAGAAAGGAAACTTACGGATGGAACTGCGTTTCTCGGTAGCTCTACCCCATACCATTAACGTGATTTGCTACGCCGAGTTTGATAACGTCATCACCGTGGATCAGCAAAGAAACGTCCTGTGTGACTACGCCAGCTAGAGTCATGGATACAGCTCATCACCATACTCCAGCGGGATCCCCGGGTACCCTTTCGAGGTGTGTTTCTCACGCAATGTCTTTCCCACCCCATCCACCCCTGCGGCCTACATTCTGAATACTGACCCTGGTACTCGACCGAGTGAACATTGGGTGGCTGTATACGTGGACGCCCGGGGTCAAGGAGAATACTTGCACCCGTGCATCCCGATTTGACCCAGTTCATGGACGAATCTACTACAGTGTGGCGTTGGAATACTAAAAGTTTACAAGGACCCTTGAGTAGTGTATGCGGACAGTACTGTGTGTTTTATCTCACTCACCGGAGTAGAGGACATTCTATGCAAACCATTGTACATATGTTTGATGATTATTTTCAAGCCGAATACCGTGATGTCTTAGTGTACGACTGGGCTGCCTCTCGTTTTAATGTGCATGCCCCATTTCTCTGGTTGTCTTAAATGCGTTCTTATTGTTCTGACGTTCATTGATGTTCAATAAAAAATTCATGAAAACACAAGTGATGTTTTGACTTTTTTTATATTCAGGCGAACAAGAAGGGTTAAAATATGTACAAAGAATGTGAACAGTTACAAAGAATGGGCAACACTGAATATTCAGGTGAACAAGAAGGGTTAAAATATGTACAAAGAATGTGAACAGTAGAGTTACAATTAGTTTCAGGCGAACAAGAATGGTTAAAATATGTACACATTAATGTGAACAATACAGTTGGGCAACACTGTCAGAGCGTCGGATTCGAACCCACGACCGGCATTGCGCCAGCCCTGTTAACCGGCGGCCATTCCGACTGTTACAGGTGTATGTTAATTTTTTACAGTACTAGTTTAACTTATACTATCAAAAAAGTTTCACAAGTCCAGGTAGGTGGTACTGACTCCATCGGGAAGGACTTTCCGTTTCGGATAGAAAAATGTGAAGGCGTCTCGTTTCTGGATGTAGGTTCGCATCTGGTGGTCGACGACCCGGAATCCTCTGTTAGTGCCACTCACACTGGCTTGGCTTTGCAGCACGCACAGGTAGAGGGCTTTGTCGATGGCAGGGTCACGTCGGTTGACGCCTTTACAACTAAACTTATTGTTTCCATCACCTCCGTAAAAATAGTACGTCTTGGACGACAGGGCGACCATGGCATCTCCACTCCACTCTAACTTGAAGAGACCCGACGTCCGCTTGTCGTACTGGTAATGCTCGCGTCGGGATAGCCACTGGTCCCGTTCCGCCTCATACTGCGCACGTATTTCAGGTTTGACGAGTGACTCCCAATCCGCGTTAGAGACGGCCATGTAGGCAGAGTCCGTATCCATCTCCATGAGTTGCCAGTCTGATGGGTTGAAATATACCGGCAATTGGAGCGGAAGGTTGTAACGAATGGTCTTCTTGGCTGAACTGACTTCATACGTATCATCATCGATGACGTCCACGGATCGAAACAGAGGCGAGTTGATCTTTTTGCGTGCTTGTTGGGTGGTGCAGATATTCACGTTGACATGCTTGTCTTGGTTGGTGACCGTTTTTCTATAGTAACCATTGCCCGTGAGTTTCCAGGATTCCCCGATAATGGCCTGACCAGGATCTTTATCGCCTTTACGACGGGCAGATGTGACGATGTCGGCATGCCCCGCAAAACAGTCGTTCGGTACGTACTGAAGGACTTGGTACACTCGCGTCACTTCGAGGCCGTGGCTCATGTACCACTGTAGCAGAGGGGTACCCAGCAAGATTTTTTCTCCCCACATGCTTCCGATCAGCATCCGACGAGGCCGAGGCAGGCATTCGTGTTGCTCAGCATAAGCGCCCATGGTGTCTCCAATGTCATCCCGACTCACCAGCGTGTTTTTAAAGATGGGTGGGCACTGGGCGAATAGTGGCTTGAGGTTGTCTGGAACATGCAGATCGCATTCTACAAACCCGTAGAGGTCCCCGGAACGAACGGCGTCGAGAAGCTGTGGCTGGGTGAGGAGTCGTCGGCGACTGAGAGGGTACTCTCGCGCTTTAAGGAAGCGACGTAAGTATGGGAGGGCCTGGCACATGGTGTGAAATTCACACTCCCACATTTCGATGGTACCCCATCTCTTTCACGTAATCCCCGTTCTCCACCACTTCTGCCCGTAGATCTTCCGCCGATTTTCCACGTCGTTCGTTGAAGTGGCCAGCGCTGGAATGTCATTGGTGGCCGTGCCAGTAACACCCGTAAAATTGGAATACGGTGGGTTTATTGTGGAGTATAGCAAACCCATCGACGGGGAGTCGACGGTCTCCTATCCGCTTCTCTGTGGCGTTGGTTTGGTGTCGTATAGAAATTCCCCGTCGATCGGCTTCCCAGTCCAACCACTGGTCAGCCAGATGCTTGTACGGTGTACGTTCAGGTCGGAAATGCTGGCCTTCCGCCAACCAGCGTGTATAATGCCCACTGGGCATAAGTTGGGCGAGAGACCACAGATACAGGGCATTGGCGTCAAATCCGATGATTTTGGCACAGGGTTTCCCACCTGGAAGGGTGGTGACGTCCTTCTCGTGATAACGGTGGGAAATAAGGCTAGGTCCGCCGACGATATTCTGCTTCAAACAATCATACATATCCGCGTCTTTTTGTTGTATGGGTGGTACGTGGAACAATCTTGAAAAAGATGGCTAAGCGCGAGACCCGGTAAACTCAAGCACTCTTTGAATATGTCCACGCGCAATTGATCCCGAAAGAGTTGGGCCATTTTCTCGGCCGCTTCGAGGAATGGATACACCAGGAAATCACGCAAGGTTTGCATATGTTGGTCGTTCCATACTTGCTGTAGTTCCCGGTACGTGTCTTCCGGACATTCCACTTGCTTCAGATCGTCGAAGAAAGCGTCCCGGGGTGGTAACTGTGTTTCCTCCAAGCGGTCGAGCGTTGACATATAGGTGTAAGGGAACCTCCCTTTGGTTTGTGCACAGTCATAGGCCTTTATCCACTGATCGTAGCTGTGATTTGGAGCTAAGTAGTTGCGTACATCCAGGAAATGGAGTGATGTGGTGGTGAGAGCCATGTGGTTGTTGATCTTTTTGATGACGGACTTGATGGTATCGGGCTGGGCCAAGTAAAGGTAGAGAAATTCCTTCACCATGTTCAAGTCGTATCGCCCCGAATTGAAGCCGAGCACAGGTAAATGGCCTAGGTATTGTAGGAACCGTAACTTCAGTTTTTCCGCATACGGCTTGGGTAAGGGTACAGCCTCCGCCTAAATGTCCTGCATCGCCGACTCCGACTCCGTCTCCGACTCTTCATCGTCGCTGAAGGACACACCAGGTGTAGGAATACGATCGTCGAGTTGGTCCAGCACGTCCTCGAACTTGGACACCAACAGTCCTGTACTGGCCGCACTCACTGCCTCTAAATACTCCATCATCCGAGTAATCAACTCATGGGAGTCCCAAGTGGACACGAAACAGACAGGTGCAGCGTCATAGCCGGGTACGTTGCTGGAAATACTGACACTCAGGGGAATATGGCGCTGTGTCCACTGCGTTTTGGTTGAGAAAATGTCCATGGGTTCCAAAATGGCCTCGAAATCATAACACGCCCGGTAGGGAAAATAACGGTCCTCTAGTGGTATGACAATCCCCTCATCAGCCAGGTCTTCGAAAATAGTAAGCGTGTTATGGTACACTCCACGAGGAAATTTGCGTTTCACAGCGTTGTCACAAATCTTCTCGTGCTGGTGTAAGTGGTATGAACGGTCAAACACCCGATGGCACTGAGAACAACTGTAGGATTGCGCGTACAGGCTCATATCGTGGATCAGCGAAAAATGACTCACCCCTCCGTTGTCGAAGACATTGACTTTCATCGTAGAGACATACCGTTCTGTTGAGCGATGAACCAATTCAGCCACAAATGTATCCTCCTCCTCCTTCGGTAGTAAACGGTACACAAAGATATTCACGTGGAACAGTGTTTCCACGACATCCAAATACTTCAATGGGACTCCCCGGAACTGCCGCGGGTCAATATCTTGCGCCTCTAGATACTCTTTCCAATACAGTGTTGCATTTCTTTCACAATTCCGAGGATTACACTGGTCCAAATGAATGGCCAAACACCGAAACAGACATTTCCGGTCTTTGTGGGGCCCTTGGTTGCCTCCCACTAACGCATACAATCCGTTTCGATTGAGCAGCCAAGGCGGAAGAATAACAGGAGCGCCGATGGGGTGATTTCTCATTTTCGTGACGAAAAATGTGACGTTCGTGACCATTTCTACAGTCCATTTGGTGTTGGGACGTTGCAACCGGGCCCATTCCAATGGATCCAACGTAGTCAGTTGGTCGATGAGTGGCTCCAAAGAAATAGCATCCGTGACCGTGAACGGCTGGTCAAACACATAGGAATTATTACTGGGATAGAAATACCGCAGTTGGTCCGTCTCTTTGTGCCGTAAGATATACCCAAATGTGACATTCAATTTGAAGGCTGTCACCTGATCTGTAAAAATGTTCTCGGCGTAAGTAGGAAGATGCGTGAGGTCCTTCAACCGAAAATTATACAAATCCAATAGACGACGGTGACGGTGGAAACAACAGCGTATCGTGGTCCAGTGACGGCGGTACAACGCACTCACACGCTCGTCTTCGGGTAAGACTTCAGCTGGCGGCGCTCCTGGATCCTCTGGAAAATCTTCTCCACGTCTCATGCTATCGGTCTGTCTTCAGGCTCCACTGGTAGACTGTTCACTCCTCGGGTAGACTGGTCACTCCTCAGGTAGGGTGGCTCAGGCTGGTCAGGTAGCTCCGATCGGCAGGGCAATGAATGAAGCAATTCCCTAAAAAAATTCCCTCTTTTATACGTTTTTCCGTGACATTCGTGTGTTTTCGGCAAACTCCGTGTCTCTTCGGTCACCTCCGTGTCTTTTCGGGTGCCTCCGTGACTCTTCGGGCACCTCCGTGTCTCTCCGTGTCTCTTCGGTAAACTCCTTGACATCTTCGGCCACCTCCGGGTCTCTTCGGTGACCTCCGTAACAGCCTCGATAACCTCCGTGTCTCTTCGGGCACCTCCGTGACATCTTCGGCCGCCTCCGTGTCTTCCTCCGTAACTACCCGACTGTTCCCGTGTAAACTCGGGTGTACCCGGAACACACAGCTAAAGGATCCGGATATAAGTCCCCGGATGTAAACCACGGATGAATAGGTCAGTACACGCATTCCTATCATTCAATATGACCTTGAACTATCACGTGATCTCCCCGTGATGGGAAAACCCCAAATACAGTACACGGATCCCATCAATGGTATTGCTAAAGGACCCGGATATAGGTCAATCGAACGTGCAACAATGTTGCAATTCGGGGAGCCAGGTGTTTGGCACGTGACAACACCAAGCAGACGACAGCGAAATTCTGGCGGGGAAAAACCCCACAGACAGTACATGGCCTGTCATGTTCCCATCTCACCGAACATACCCTTCGCACCTCACCGAAAAAACACGAAGGTAAACGACATTGTAGGGAAAAACCCCACAGACAGGTCAGTACATGTCCTATCAGGTTCACAGGCCCCATTCACACAGACCGGAAGTGACGTCATACCGCACGTGATGGGAAAAACCCTAACATGTCTAAACATGATCCAAGGTCAAAGACAAGATGAAAGGATACAGGTCAACTCAAGTGCACTCAATGACCTTTGACCTCTGTCACGTGATATGCAAATTTCTGAGGTCAAAGGTCAACCGGAGGGCTTTTGTCGTCTATATACCACTAGCGTCTGGTCCGTCATTCATAATTCAGCCCTCGTCCATTAAAGAATATCCAAAGACCAATTCCATATTCCATATAACAGTACTAGCATCAAATAGAAAATATTCATAGTATACATAAACATAGGCTAGTTTCCTGCAAGAAAGAAGCGGTCAACAGTTTTCAAAGATGCCGACAAGACATCATGATGTTCCAAATATATCAAATCCGTATCGCTAATCAGTATTCTCAATCCATAATATTCGTTGTAAGTCGTAAATGTATTCTAATAGATTGTTTATTGTTATTAATTCACCATTATTCCATATATGGTCGTGACTATACATTCGGTCCATTTTAATTAGTCGTCTACTAAGAAGCTTTACAATTAAACGCAACATTAAATGAGCGTTGGTAATCGATGCCGGCATACTGAGAAGAAGTCTATACTGACAAAATGCTATATAGACCATCTTCGCTGTGGATAATGGCTATATGAGGCAGTGAGCGATATATATCCACCTTCATTGGATTTTTAGCACACTACAGATAGCCCTAATGGCACGCTATGTATAGACCTTTATCTGTGTAAAAATGAAGTTGGCCTTCTCTCTCTTCGATTTTACGATAAAAGAGATGAGTATTCTAGACAGTAATTTTCCAGTGGGACCTGCATATGGCGTATACATATCTCCCCAGTAGCATTTGCTAGATCGTGTGTTAAATGTGACGTATACATATCTCCCCAGTAGCATTTGCTGGATCCTGTGTTAAATGTGACGAGTTTAATCAACGTCAAAAACACTGTTACAGAAACTTATAAAACAGGGCTATACAACCAAGCGCCTCCATTCCGAGTTTCGCAAATCGACGATCGCTGATAGCTCAATCTACGGCTCAATCGTAACTTATGTCTAACTCCGCTTAACCCTGCGCTAAGGGCCGTATGCCCCCCTGTATTTCAAGATCCTCAATGTGTTCGTAAGACCAGTCACAATCAAAGCGTGACCTAGATACACCCTGCCCTAGATAACGATTTTAACGAAAATCATATGGATTAAGAACACTGATTAGCGATACGGACTTGATAATTTTGGAACATCATTATGTCTTGCCGTTATCATCGAAAACTGTTGACCGCTTCTGTCCTGCAGGAAACTACATGTAGTCTAATTTCTAGTATACTACGATCTATTTTTGAAGCTGGTCCCTAATGCTGTTATATGAATTATGTCTTTAGATTATGGACGCGGAAATTCTTTAATGAACGACGGTTGAAGAATGAAAGATGGACTAGACGCTTGTATATGAAAAATTAACGGCTGGCTCGGCGTTAATTTCATCATTCGGAGTGTGTATAACAAACTGATCTCTCCATTTCTTCGTGATATTTACACTCCATCACGTTTTAAAACGCCATAATACTTGATTCATGTACCGGTTTCAATTTGATCGACGTCATAAATCATTAATTAAATTGCCATAACTGGCAGTCAAGGTCGTACCGATTTATTCCATATCGGATCCAACCAAATACCGGAGAAAATACTAAGCTATAAACTCGACCAGACAGTTGTTTATCCCGTAGAACGGATCGCTGATCATCGATCACGCATTACGCTCGCATTAATCATTTAGAGCGGGCTTTGGCTTGCCGCCGTGTATAACTTATTTCCGTTTCGGTAGCCAACTATAGACAAGTAAGACTTTCTTCAGATCGGTATCTCTTGTACAGCGTCGGGTTGACTCGCGGGACAACGTTTTAATGAAACGGTACAGAGTTCATTATGCGCGTGTTCCTTCCAAGCTTCCGTAGTTTCAGCAGCGTATTAGCCTATATTTGTCGGTTAGTATTATGTAAGTCGCGTCAGTCTGCTTTTGTGAAGCTATCAATCGTAACATCGCTAATGTTTATGGCTGTAGGACTGTACATTCAGCGTGTTCAGGTTGTAACAGGTATGTTTTCTTGTCCTCCATAGGACCCAGTTATCAACACTGGTTATTATTATGTAGGTCGAGTAAGCCTGCTTTTGAGAAGCTATCAATGGTAACATCGCTACGGATATTAAGACACCAGTTATCAAGACCACACACCCTTCTCCCGGAAATACTACAAAACATGACACCTGTCTGTCACTGTAACTAATTATTTCTCCTCTCCCTACAATCGCTCATTGACTGAAGTAATTTGCTTACATTATTGAACCCTAATCATCCTTGGTCAGACAGTATACATACAACAGTTGCATTGTATGAGCCACATTTGAACACGGTGTGTGACTGTTCGTCATGCCTCTGGCAAAGGAAAACCCTGGTTGCCCACTGCCAAGGTATATGGGAACTTTAGCTGTTTGACACAGTTCGACAGGCGTTTACTGTAACCAGTATGTACCGATACGTATGGTTGGCCATCCCTGCCAGAATTCGTCATTTACAGGATGCCTGTAAATAATATATACCATGGTATAAAATGCCAAGCCTGCCATAATTCGTATTTACAGGTTGCCTGTAAATGCCAAGCCTGCCATAATTCGTATTTACAGGATGCCTGTAATTATTTTGTACCATGGTATAAAATCGCCAAGCCTGCCATGCACAATTCGTATTTACAGGATACCTGTAAATGCCAAGCCTCCCATAATTCGTATTTACAGGATGCCTGTAATTATTTTGTACCATGGTATAAAATCGCCAAGCCTGCCACAATTCGTATTTACAGGATACCTGTAAATGCCAAGCCTGCCATAATTCGTATTTACAGGATGCCTGTAATTCATTTAGCCGTGAGTCGTAAATTTACGCCTTCTTATCATTTCCACCAATGATATGCGCTTTTACAAATTTGGTGCCGGGTTTTACGCAACCCCCAAACAGGGCTATCTCCCATCCTGTCAGTCAATCGACCCTGCCCTCAGTAAATTATACAGGGCGGAACATTCGCCCTGGCAGTCTCCGCACAGTGAGTCTTCACCACGCCATATAGCCTTTGTCGGAGATTAAGGACTCGAGGCCCGGGGAATAGGCTCAAACTATCGATATTTTTTTCTTTCCATATTTCAAAAGTTGAAGAAAAAACCTATCAAGAGTTTCTGTTATTTTCCTTAAAAAATGTTTGCAAACGTGAAATTTTAGCTCTCAAAAATTCACTGTCTGTGGAAGAAATTTGAACTCTGCCCTGTGGGGATTAGCGCGCATTACTCACAGTCGGTGTTATCGCCTGCTGTGACTTCGCACCTTGGCTAATCACTGCAATACACACAATTCGCACGGTGGGCTCATTTATTATAATTAGTTGTTTTTCTACTACATTCATGCCAAAGCCGCCATCGTTTACAAAATATTGAACAGGAAATGATATGGTCTATCTCAGTGTTTTCGCGACACATGACAAAATAAAAAAATACAAACACACTGCTCAGGTGGTCAACCATTTCCGGAAAGCATGTGGTATATGCAGATATATATATTGCGAATTTGCGTAATGTTTTCCATAATATCTCACTTAACATTCTATCAACATATCTTACTTGCCAACACAATCATGGGAAGAAAACGTTACAAGATTAGTAGGACACGCATGCAGGCAAAAAGATACTTTGATAAACATTATTACACGACTCCTGCTATTCGGTCATATATACCTCCGATTCAGTATTACTTCATACTGCATTATCGCATTATACATGCGGCAAATGTAGAAAGTGAGGTATTCATTCAAAATAAATACTTTACGTATTCACCATCGTACATATAATTATAAAAAAGGCAAACATTATTCCCGCAAATTGTATACTTTCGCGATAATAGTAAAGTTTTTTAACTCCACACCGGAAATGGCCGCTGCCAGTTTTTTCCCGTTTGAGGTCTGTAGACTGACCAGTTCCTTTTTCTTCTCTTTCCTTGAGCTAGACCTTTTTCAGTCGGCAATTAAATCCATGAATGTCCAATTGCCGCAAATCACATCTCTGTAAGCCTTCTATAGAATGATCAACGTCTACTCAATCACCCGCAGTGAGGGGTTTCGGAAGGCGTGAAAACTGACCAACGGGGCATATTCCAGCATGAAAATTCATCTTCGTGACTGGTTTTCTACACTTTCTCAAAATATATTGTTCCAAAGTGATTAAAGAACGTTTGGTCTATAATCTCTATATGTTGTGTGAGAATATTGTGTCATTATCATGAAGTAGCGGATAATAATTACAGAATATCATCTGAAAAGTAGATTATTTTTGTTTACGGTCTATATCCGACATATTTTTTTACACAGCTGGTACATACAAACTTGCTAATAACTTCTCTATTTTTCATCCGATCATGTCAATTTTTGGGGAGCATAATATATACATTACAGTCCGAACGAGCTTGTCTCAGTTTTTCAAAATGTTGCTTTGTTTTGAAGTTATTGGAACTTGAAATAGACTTTCATTTTGTTTCAAAAAATAAACTTTACAACGCTCTCAAACTTTTTCTAGGAGTTTAAAAAAAACCCTGAGACACACTTGTTTGGTTTGAAAGGTTTATTATCGCCATGCAAAATCTCGGACTCGTTACCTGTAAAATAATAGGTGAAATTAGCGATATGAAAAAGACATTATTTTTTTTATATAACTGTTTTCTAACTGCAACAAAACCGGTTAAATAAACGTAAGAATTAAATTTTTACTTTATTTGGAACGCCCGAATTGTGATCTTTCCAACCATATAAAACATATATATGTATGTGAAGTGGTTGTGATGAAATAAGACAGAATGAACGAGGGTGTCTAGTATCAGGCGCTACCCCGGGCCTCGAGTCCTTAAAAGCGCGAGATTATCCGAACTGTTCGGTATCGCAACAACTTGAATTAACCAGAATTAATCAAGTGCAGCACATCTGTACTTAAATAATTGTTCGTCTCTTTACAACAACAACATTTGGACTACATAATACAGATTGAGAGATCACTCCATTACATCAATGATCAAAATTTAGCCGCCGACAGTGATAAAACTAATTATTGATTATTTTATGACCGCATATCTTCCACATGCATGGTGGGCTGACTGACCAGGCTTTCAGGGACTCTCGGCTAATTCCGCAATGCTGGGAGTTAAATCATGATAATGTAAATGTGTTAAAAAGGCGATTTTCGCTCGTGTGAGCACCCTAATCGAATATCGGAATATGTAAAGCAGCCAGCCATCTCACCAATGTGTCCATTCATATTATCCGGAAGTCTCCGGAAAATATTTTATTTTACGAGAACAATTCACTCAGCTTGAATATATATGTTCATTCGTCTATATATCTGGATGTAGTGGACGGATTTCAATGTTTTTTTGCACCAAAAGGCATCATTTACCAAGCCTGATTTCCTAGCTACCATGATTTCCAGCTAGAGCCATTATTTACAGATTGATCGGTTTACGGTTGGTTGTAGTTTATCTCCGCCCAGATTACTGTAACCAGTGTTGAAAGATGGACCAGAGTTTTAAGACATCAAGTGCATTGATTGCTGTCAGTGGCCAGACATGAACACACAGGACAGGGTCACAGTAATAAAACCAGCAGTGTCAACAGATTAAGATCTCATTATCTAGCCTGCTTGCTTTGATATTTCTTTGAGCAGGGTTATAAGCGGATTAAACACAGACGGTGGTAGATGAGACTGATAAGATGTTATTCCCCCTTCTTTTGTAGGATCCATGATCAAGGCTAATGGTCGTTTGTTTGAAAACAAATCAGCGATGCTTGCCTTGTCGGAATTAAATGGTCCCGCATATTCACATCTGCAAAATTATATATCCTCGTATTTAGTATGTGGACTGTTTTTGGCTGGTAAAATTCAGGTTTTGTGAAATGATGTTTTGGTACATGGCTATATATAAATTGACTGAGGGTAGGGTCGATCGACAGGCAGAAGGGAAGATGACCCTGTTTGAAGGTCGTGCAAAACCCGGCACCAAATTTGTAAAAGCGTATATCATTGGTGGAAATAATAAGAAGGCGTAGATTTACGACTTACGGCTAAATGAATTACAGGCATCCTGTAAATACGAATTATGGCCGGCTTGGCATTTACAGGTATCCTGTAAATACGAATTGTGGCAGGCTTGGCGATTTTATACCATGGTACAAAATAATTACAGGCATCCTGTAAATACGAATTATGGCAGGCTTGGCATTTACAGGTATCCTGTAAATACGAATTGTATCAGGCTTGGTGATTTTATACCATGGTACAAAATAATTACAGGCATCCTGTAAATACGAATTATGGCAGGCTTGGCATTTACAGGCACCCTGTAAATACGAATTATGGCAGGCCTGGCATTTTATACCATGGTGTATATTATTTACAGGCATCCTGTAAATGGCGAATTGTGGCAGGGATGGCCAACCATAGATACGGTACTCTTACTGTCCGACAGCAATAGGAGGGCGTGAACCCTTAGGACATAAAGGCCTATCGGTACGCCTCCTGTTTGCCAGGCGTCTTATGCTCTAGAGGGCCGGAGTCTTGCATCTCGACAGCATAATTTGAGGGGCATAAGCGATTAGGATATAAACAGGTCACAGCAACCTGTAACCATCTGGGTCATCTATACGCGGTAAGACTGACCCTGGGATCGTGTGTATCCATTTTCAGCCTACTTTCGGCAATTGCAAGAGGAAATTTCCAGATATCAATACCACGTGACTTCGTCAGCCAATCAGCTAAAGTCTACCGACGTAACCCCCAAAGTAGCCCGCCATTTTCGAGTCATGTGATGTTCTACTTGTTCGAAATTACAGATCTACCACACCTCTTGGATGATACCAAAGTTATTCATACCTATATATTTTGTAAGCCCAGGCAATATCTGTTTCCGAGGTATGTATGAAAATCTGCAATTTATCAGATTTTTCGAGTCTGTTCTCCGTCGGATGAAGGCCGAACAGAATCCGGTAAAATACCGGATATCGCTCCGCGATAATGGAGACACACGATTCGCAAGCCATCTTATGGATGGCGAAGTGTACGCAAATGAGGTTACAGAGAATCACTTCTCTAAAATGGAGGCAAAAATGTAGTTTTGCGTAGTAACTTTGCATTATACATCATACTACTTCAAAATCTCCAGGTAACTTGGCTTATATATTGTTACATGTCGTAGCAGGCAGTGATTAAACAATGAAAGTGTGCGAAGTCTAATTTTTAATAGAGAACAAAACATGGCGTCTATTGTTATGCAAATTTGATAGACGACAATTTGTTTCTTCTCCATCCGATACGAATATATATGTTCATAGTCGCCTATGACGGATGTCTCATAGTTCGTTTTTTAGTTTATGGGCAAAACATATTTTAACTCCATTATTAGAGAGGTACTCTCTAACCCGATAACATCCTCCCCACAGCGCATGCTCCATTTCGCGGGCTCATTTAACATCCCTGCCTCCAATAGCGGAAGTTGACCTTTACTACGTTGCTATATGACTTATAGGGGAAAACCCACGTACGCACAGTTCCGTTTGAATCCGACCGAACAACTTCAGTTTTGCACATAAGCGAACTGCCTTTCATATGTTTTGTCCAGGTAAACAGGGAAAATAATCTCCAGATAATACTTTTTAACGCTAGGTCAACAGAGGTATTATGCAGACTTGAAAAGTAATGGAAATGTTCGGCAAACATCTATTTTACTATATATGATGACAGTAGTATATAAAGTGCAAATTGGGGCCGATTTTGCCGCAGATGGCCACCAGGGGGCGCCACCAGTCTCGTGACGTCACTTCCGGTGCCGGTCACGTGACCGGAAATGACCTTTGACCCCAGGCTTCCGGTCACGTGACCGGAAGTTGCAGCGCCTGGGGTCAAAGGTCATTTCCGGTCACGTGACCGGCACCGGAAGTGACGTCACGAGACTGGTGGCGCCCCCTGGTGGCCATCTGCGGAAAATGGGCGCCAATTTCTCCTTTTACAATAGCGGATATTAATAATGGTGCAACAAAAAAGGGCCGGGTGGCGCCCCCTGTCGGGAGTAGGTCAATAAGGGTCCACATCCCCGTTTACAAAGCGGATTCTACTAATGGTGCACAGGGGTTCACTTCCGGAGTCCCCTGACAGCCCGGAGTTATCTTCCCCTAGTTCCAGTTTTTGCCACCAGGGCAATGAGGGCACCTGGCCATATATACCAGTCATCAAGGTCAATACGAGCCAATTAGCCCTTTGTGGTTAAATCCGGTATACAAAAGAACCCAAACTCACAATGTTGTATAAAAAAAAACACATTTTATAACAGGAGAACACAACATATATACAACAGTTATTTCCTCTTATTATAACAGTCCGGTGGAATATCCGCAGTGTCAGCTTTAGCGTTTATAGAACATATATATACATCAGTTATTCCTCTTATTATAAACATTAAAAGCCCAGTAGCTGTGTAAGTTCATATTTATCCCTCTAATACGTTGTAGTCACCCCATCGGAGTGCACTTTGCGCTTGGGGTAGGTGAAGGTGTCCCGCGAGGAGATGAAATATTTTTCTTTCTCATGACGATAATACGGCATATCATATAACAGCTAATCACCCTTTTCAACATGACGGGTCAATTATATAAATAATATTATTAACTGTAATAATCAAGTTTCAATTCTCTTACACAATATATACAAGCGTCACTCAACGGTGTCAAATATATAAATAATATTTTAACTGTAGTATTAAAGTTTGAATTGTCTTACACAATATATACAAGAGTGACTCACCGTTTTCAATATCAGGGGTACGAGTTTAATTCTGGCAAATTGATATAGTTACGTAGCTCCAGCTGAAAATGCAGCTTACATATTTAAATTGATATAGTTACGTAGCTCCAGTTGAAAATGAGCATCATCCCGATATCGGCTAGCTTTGGTATTCAAGAAGTTTTTCATGTCACTTTCCGGGATATCCTCATGCACACGGAGGCGAAAGGTCTGTTCAACATGTACCGCTTGTACATTCTGTAAGGCCTTATTCCAGGTGGTCGTTGGTACAGGGCGTATGCAGGTATGCCGCAGGCCATCATGTGTTGTGCATCCCATGCAGACGTTGAGTTTACCAATTTCCTGGCTTAATGTATGTAGGTAAGCGGTTTTGTACACTTGGAACAGATAATCCGCTATATCCAGTCTTAAGATGTGCGAAACTTCTGGCGCAATAGTTTGTAGTTTACGCCATGCTGTTAGGTGTAGAGCCGCCCCAGTGGTCGATGGACGCTGCATGTCGGTCTCTGTATCATATTGCCAACAGCTGATGTGTAGTAAGGGCTGATCTTTGTACAGCGTATAGCGGACAACCACGGATTCGTTGATGTATATACGCCTCTCTTCTGTACCGGAGTTTTCGATGAATGATTCCATTTCATGGAAAGCGAAACGCAGTCGGTGCCAGGCGGTAGGTGACAAGTCAATGCGCCGGGCAGGTCGCTTCCCTCTAGGGGCTGTGGTGAATAGGATCCGTTGATTGTTACCGATTTTCAAGGTCACATTCGGTGAAAGTTCCCAGTACCGGTTAGCCACTTTCATCGCTTCGTCAATAATGGAAAAATATGGAATATTCCCCATAGGCAGTTCGTTCTCCTGGCCGTTTCTTGGCTCGCGCAAATCAGCTTCCCTAGCCATTCCCGTCGACGCATCAATAACATTTCTAGTGTCACATTGTTGGGGTCTGGTGGTAGGCATGGTTGTGTCGGTGGCAGTGTCCGGTCTGGGCATTGGTGGTGGTGTTGCTGTAAGATCATGAAGAACCGCATCGACAGCGGCCGTATATTCAGGATGAAAATTGTCCATGTATACCGTAGGCTTAGAATAGTCTGGATTCATTGCTCTGCGTAACAGGGCTTCGCCTAGACATTGAGATAATGGATACAGATCTCGAAAACTGTCCTTTTTTATAGAAAAATACCCGCCCACGCTCGGGAAAACCCCCGACGTTGTACCAACGTATTTTTCACCCGCCAATGACAATTGCACAAAATCGTTGCCATGCCGACGTACGACACGACCTTTGAAGACTGTCCTGTTCTATAGAAAAATACCCGCCCACGCTCGGGAAATCATCCGACGTTCAACCAACGTATTTGTCAGCTGTCAATCATTCTCAATGTACGCGATGACCTTTAGCGACCAAACGTACTGACTGGGCTATGGCCCGAAGCCAGGTTCGCGGAAATCCCCCCCTTTCGAAAATATATTTGTTCTCCTATCAATGCCTTTTTTCAAACTGAAGCTCAGTCTTTTCCCATACACAGCGAACTTCGTGATGTGTCCTTTTGATGTTGTGGCGAACCACAGTAAAATGCTGGCTACACCCCTGATTGTTTACATTCTGTGTCATTTGAAAAAATGTCTAGTTTTGTTAAAAAAAAAGAAAGATGTGTTGATCCCATAAAGATAAGATAAGAACTTTATTGACACTGAAACACAGTCACATTGCTGGTTATATGGTTATTTGGCACAACAGGACCGAAATACAACAGTGAGCGTGAAACAATGTGTTCGATGGAACGGGGCGGGGAAGATTTTCTTTTTCTAGTTTGGCAGATCGTATTTCAGTACAAAACACGGGGAACCCGCTCCACAGACATTTTACACCAAATAGCTGAACCCATTGAGATCATTAATCTATAGGTGTTGTAGCATGTTATTATGGCCAGTCTATGATCGAGTGCCACGCCAGTGTCGAGCATTTATTGTCCAGTTTGCACCAGCAAAAGAAAAATTACGAACGTTCATCGAACGTATGCTGACGTCATCGGGGCACCTTCATGTGGTCTTTCGCCGTATATGACTCACTTACATATGAATGAATGAATTAGTTTGATATAATTTTGTTGGGTATGAATGATTTAAAGTGGAAATATTCCGTACAGGTCTGTTTTATGTAACAAACGCTAAGAAAGATGGCTGCCCAAGGTCAATTTCCCCGGCTTGCCCGGATAATAGCTCCATTCAAACCACAGCCCCATCTCTACGCTGTAACACAAGGGAGACAACTCGGACTAGACCAATTCTTCTTGTCGGCGACGGTGATGTCCCCTGATTCGAACATTTCTACCTAATTTGCGTGTATAGGGTGGTGGTCATTTTTTATGGATTTTACTATGGGCTGTGAGGTTGTTCATGTAGAATGCGATGGGAAAAGCTATGAAAGTACCGGGTAGGTCTGTATATAGATGCATATAGACCCTTATACACTCATATACTGGGATATTAGCCCAATGTATGTATAAATCCATACGGGGTGAACATGTTGGAGTCTAGGTGGAGCACTAGTGGCTCGATGGGGTAGAGTGAGGTCTTATTTTAAAGCTCTCGTGAAGGCGCACGGGACTAGGATGTTTTCAATATTCTGCGCATGCGCAGACAGGCTGTATTATGGACATAGCCGTTTTGAGGTCGAGGGGAGCCCCTATTGGTCCAATGGAGCCGTATGAGGTATCCATGTAAAGCAGTCATGAAGGAGCATGCGCCTAGACTAGTGTGTTGTTTGTTGTCAACCTGTTGCGCATGCGCAGTCTGGCCGTATTATGGACATAGCCGTTTTGGGGCCGAGGTGAGACCGTGGTGGGTCGATGGTATCGAGTGAAGTATCAATGTAAAGCAGTGGTGAGGGAGCATCCGACGGGCGGGGTGTGACGTCCGTTTTCAACATGGTGCGCATGTGCAGTCTGGCCGTATTATGGACATAGACGTTTTGGGATCCAGGTGAGACCGTGGTGGGTCGATGGTGTCGTATGAGGTATTAATGTGAAGCAGTCGTGAGGGAGCATGCGCCTATGTTGTTGAAACACGGACTTTACACCTAACCCATGAGCAATCATGTAATATTTTTGGGTCCAGACCATTTCTGTTTCAAATGAACGCCCGCTGCACCAAGGATGACAGATGAGAGAAAAACAACAACAACAACAACAACAACAAGAACAAGTTTTCAAATAGTTTATTTTCCCCTCCATCATAACATACCCACGCTGGGGGAGCCGCGTTGGGTATGTTTACAATTCAAGAATACTCTTGTCCAATCAGAGACCGCCATTTGGTCCTGTCATGTTCGTTCTTGCCCGTTAGATGTCTGCTCGGCTGTCCAATCAGAAGTCGCCGTTTCAGAAAGTTTCATCCTTTTGTTCTAGTCCTCGTCGGGCAGGCCTGGATATTCGTCGGGCAACATGTCCTTAAACAGTTGTTTGCGCATTCTGATCGCATTTTCCAGGGCCTCGGTGGGTGATAACCCCATATCCTCTTCCAAGTGACGCTTGGTCTTCATGATGGACCTGTGCGTGGGGTCACCTTTCATTTCAAGCGGTAGTAAGGTATACTGTTCATAGATCGCCATGGCTGTTTTCCTGATGCAGGGCCGCATTTCGGTGTACGCCTGTTGTAAGTTATCCTGTCCCGCGTCCTCGATCGCTTCAGCGTGAGTATTGATAGCTTCATCCACAATACGATCCCAGAAGGTAGGTTCTGCCTCACTTTCCTGAGATGTAGGCTGACTGTCTGAGGTCAAGCTCTCTGTATCAGTCAATACACTCTCATCAATCTCTGTATCAGCATCCGCCTCAACGGACTCCTCGGCGTCTTCAATCCCATGTATATTTTTCTGGTGTCGCATCATATCGTAATGTTTGGTGAACGTGCGCTCGCACTCAGAGCAAGTATAAGCCATGTTGACGGTTGAACGTCGACTGTGCGTGTTTTGGGAATACACTTGCTTTTATAGACGCCCGTCAACGCTTAGCTTAACGTTTCAACGCCCTAGTGAATTAGCTCAGAAGCTGTAATTTTACTAGATACCAATACCTCGAAATGGAGCGACGCTCGTCTCAACGCCTTACCGCCCGTTTCAACGCCCGTCTCCATACCTGTCTCAACGCGTTATGCCATGTCCATCATCACTGGACGTTGATGTTGGAGGTTGAAGAAGATAAGTTCCCGTCTCCAGCTGGGTCTCCATAAAGGTTTGAAATGCTTCATGCAGGGTCAGCAGATTCTGGGCACGGGTAGTTGTGTTGGTATCCTCTTCGGGTACTATCTGTTTCTTATGCAGCAGAAGACATACCCGTGTCACCCATTGGATGTCATCTATGAGCCCGATAAGGTGACAACGCATGCGTTGGTCATTGATTCCACCTTGAGCTCTATCAATGATAGCATCGACATTGGTTTTACGTAACGCTTCGGCTAGAATATCCTCGTTGTTGAGTTCAAACAAGTTGCACTCTGCAGTGCTCATGGTGAAATGAGGGGACTGGTGCCGTGTGGTCTATTTATAGTGAGACGCTTTTGATTTTAATGATGCGTTCGAACAAATGTTTCTTTTGTGCTATTGCTGTGACATACGCCGCTTTTCAGTTCATGCCCGAGGTTTTCAACATCGACGCTGTTCTTTCGATTTCCATATGGACCGGGTCCTTGTCCAGCAATTTTATATGGGTCAGGAGGTCGGCATACTGCTGACGTAAAGCCCGTCGTAGTCTGGGTGCCAAAGTATTATGGGCTAACATTGCGGCTTCCTCTTTCGAATACCCTTTGTGTTGAAACTTGTTTTCTGTGGCCTCCAACATCTCACCCAGCTCGGCGTCCATACTTTCTGTGAACAAATCCTTCTGCTGTGAGCTAATCCTTTAGCCTCGAGTTCAAATTATGTTCATTCCCTTGTACGGGTTCGGGTTGGTCCTTCACGGTTGGGTGGTATTCGGGGACTAATGTTATAAAGGGGACCTGATGTACGGGAGCGGATTGCTGCTGCTGCTCTGCCAGGAGTGGACTCGGTGGATGGTGTAGGGGCTGCGGTGATGCCTCACCGGGCAACAGGTGGGTCGTCAGCCGGCGATCTTCGGGGGTATGGGCTTTTAAATCTACGAGCAGGTAGCCGTACGGACGACTTGTCGCTCCTTGAAACGCCTGCATGAAATGGTCGATGTTCTGAGGGAAAATTCGACTACCAAACACACGGATTTGGGCTCTGTCGATGGGGTTGGAGAACAACACAAAGTATTGGCAGTTCAAGGCAATATCTCTGGACGCCTTCCCTTGAGGAAAGAGATTCTGAGTCAAATAGATGACGGACAGATTCCGATGATGGGACCCTTTGGTGAATAGGTCGGCAATTTTCGAATTGTCCTTGGCCGCACTCATCAGATCATCGAGCACTACCACGTTGGTCTGCTCGGGATCGAAGAAATAGGGTTCGTCTATGTCGTGAGGAATACCTGGGACGAAACTCACATTCTGTAGTCGCGTAGTTTCGTAGGCGGGCTGCCATTGGCTATAACACCATACAACGCGTGTATAACGGATGGGCCCTTCCTCTAAGAACTTCATCACCCAGGACGTCTTTCCACACCCCGTGGGGCCGCTCACCGTCATCGTATAGGGATGTTCTACGCCACTTGGTGGACCTATTGCGGGACTTGGTGGTGTCTCTTGTCCATGCGTTAGACGCATATGTCTGAGCATATTGTCGCGACGAGAGAGTGTCTTTTGACAGAACGGACATGTACTCGACATGATACCCGGTCAAAGCATGGATACAGACTGAGGCTAATGGTGTACAAACGATCTTATATGACCACTCACTCACTCACTCACCGTCGTTAATGCGTCCATGCGTTAAGACGGGCGTTGGGGACGCCTCACGGGCGTTGTGCACGCCTCACTCACTCACTCACTCACTCACTCACTCAGTCACTCACTCACACTCACTCACTCACTCACTCACTCACTCACTCACTCACTCGCTCGTTCACTCACTCACTCACTCACTCACTCACATTCACTCACTCACTCACTCACTCACTCACTCACTCACTCACTCACACTCACTCACTCATTCACTCACTCACTCACTCACTCACTCACTCACACTCACTCACTCACTCACTCACTCACTCACATTCACTCACTCACTCACTCACTCACTCACTCATTCACACTCACTCACTCACACGCGCGCATACACTCACACTCACAGGTAACTCTACCAGGTAGTTGGATGGAAAAATGGCCGCCACCAGTGCCTTTTTTGTTGCACCATTATTAATATCCGCTATTGTAAAAGGCTAAATTGAAGCCGATTTTGCCGCAGATCGGCATGCTGACACTGCGGACCGACCGGTGAATGACGCACACTGTGACTGACCCTCGTATTTATGGCCCAGGTCCCTCGTTGCCCCTGGCGGCAAACAACTGGAACTAGGGGGAGATAACTCCGGGCTGTCAGGGGACCCCGGAAGTGAACCCCTGTGCACCATTATTAAGATCCGCTTTGTAAAAGGGGATGTGGACCCTTATTGACCTACTCCCGACAGGGGGCGCCACCCGTCGCAGTAATAAAGTTGCACCATTATTAATATCCGCTATTGTCTGCGGCATAATGGGCCCCAATTTGCCGCAGATGGCCACCAGGGGGCGCCACCAGTCTCGTGACGTCACTTCCGGTGCCGGTCACGTGACCGGAAATGACCTTTGACCCCAGGCGCTGCAACTTCCGGTCACGTGACCGGAAGCCTGAGGTCAAAGGTCATTTCCGGTCACGTGACCGGCACCGGAAGTCACGTCACGAGACTGGTGGCCATCTGCGGCAAAATCGGCCCCAATTTGCACTTTATATACTACTGATGACACTTCCGGCAATGTCCGCGCGGCCGGGAATCCTGTTCAAAATCTTGACTGGTGGCTGGGGTATTAGTAGACCCTCAGGGAGGTGGTTGACCCGAAAAAGGCCTTCCAGTACTGCTCGACAACGTTTGATAGGCGTTAAATGTTATTATTGAGGGGTACGCTTACTGTTCGATAACATTCAACAGGCGTTAACTGGTAAGATCAGAAGGCCTACCGGTACTCTTTATGATGTCTGAAGGAGTTCATAGGCGTTAACTTTTCTGATCTAAAAGGCATATCGCTATAGGTGTAAGGATGGTAACATCTAGCGGTACTCTTGCTGTAATGATTCAAATGTCAATTTTCACATTTACTCCTGATATTCGACAACATAAGCGTTGATTCTGATGATCTAAATGTTTATTGGTACTTTACCTGATCAGCAGCATTGGCCTTAACTCCAAGTATTTGAAGGTCTATCGATACTCTTGCTGTTCAACAGCATCGGATAACCGTCAACTGTTATGATCGAGAGATAATCGTGTTATCCCACAGCATTTGATAGGCGTTGACTGTTACACCCGTAAGTTTCCTGCCGGTGAAGAAGTACGTTGTTGTTGTTATAACGCAGTTTCATGTGGGATTCGAATATCGTGTATGTATTATAAATTTAAATATTCATGCATTAAAAGACGGAAGTACACAACTAATATTGCTCAGTGGAGAAGCCTGCTTGTCAAATTGGAATTATTCAAATAATGATTTCTTTTCAGGTGTATTATCTATGTAGATATTAGAAGCAGTGGAGCAAGAACACGTGGTAAATATACTCTTCAAATATGACGGACGGACTCAGTCGAGAAGAAGCAATCTCTTTTCTGCAAGAAGAATTAGGAATTACTGACGCTGAAGGATTAATGGAGATGAATCAGTTGGAATTTCTCAACAAGTTCTGCGAATCTTTCCATAACCATAGCCCTTTCCATAATCTCGGTCTCCTAGCAGATGCGTTGCCGGACAGACACAGACCCACGTGGGCTGAAGTTAAATCGAAGATGATCACCGGAATTGGCGGACTCTGTTACACGAGAAATTTGTTCTCGTACTACCTGTTGAAAGCGTTAGGATATACCACAAAGCTGGTAATATCATGCGTAAGGAACCCGGCTGATCCTTCGTATCGGATCATCAATCATGTTATCACGGTCATACTGAATGTTGTCATCGAAGGAGATCGGTATTTAGTGGAAAACGGAGTGGGAGCTCCGAGTTTCAAGGCTATAGATGTCGGATTTGACGAAGAGTCGCCCGTATTTCATCAATCACATATGGCCTTTAAATACGTTCGAAGTGGTGATAAGATCGCCCGGATGCAGCAAGACAGAGCAAAAATGATCACGGCCCCTGGTGAATTTCGTCTATCACACGATTTCACGATGGAATTTTTTGAACCTCGAGAGATTGATCATTTCTTCGACAGGATCTACACAGACCCTTCAAGTCTCCGCTTTCACGAGGTCATTCGCTGCGTGAAATACACGGGTAACAAGGTTATAGCGATAAACAACAACCTCTTGCTTGTTGAAGATGAAGAGCACCGGTTACAAGAAACGAAATTGGAGTCACCCTCTGCCGTTATTGGCGCCATCAAACATCATTTCCCCATGATTCCTACTCATGTCGTGGAGAGGGCTGTTCACAATTGGACAATTGGAGTCAAATCGCCTCCGTAACAGAAAACTTTTATTGTGTGGACTCATGGGTCCTCAAAACAAGAGTTGGGGTAATGGTGTGAAATGTCGAAATATGGGGTCTCAATACCTAACCCCATGCTTTATATATATATATATAAATGTATTTTTATATACAGCATGGGGTTATGTATAGAGACCCCATATTTCGACACTTCACACTATTACCACCGCCCACATCCTCCAAAACTCTTGTTTTCAGGGCCTGTGTGTAGACTCCAGGTGGATGAGCGGAATTATAACTGTATCAGTCTGATATAACCAGTGCTCAACTCAAGGCTGTTTAGCGCAACAATCATCATATATAACATATTGCGGTAACAAGTTTAGCCATATTAGAACAAAATCACACACATCAGATGAAAATTTGTGTTTCTTCGTAATTCCTGGAGAATTAATTTCTCCGCTGATGAAGAGTACCCTTAATAAGTTCTTAATGTAGAATTTGACGAAATCTTACAGAATTCACAATCTACAAGTTAATCATTTTTTTCGCGATTTTGAGAAAACTTGGAAGGTATCAATGTCTTAATGGGAATTTATCTTTGACATTATGATCGAAAATAATCAGTGTTATGTTACACACCCAGTAGTACACATAGCTTACGTACAGCCCTGTGTGCGTTACCTCTGAGAGCTTTAAATCGTATAGCCAGAGATAAAGTTGTCAAGATATAGCGTATTTTCGGTTGTATCGTCCAGTGTACATAATTGATACATCCTAAGACCGGCTTTTCTTGAAACTCAACTATTTGGATAAACGACTCGACATAATTAATTTACCACGAATCCCGAATGATCCAAAGGTGCGCAACGCTATATCTAACTATTTTAAGTTCATCGAACCCCTTGCATTTCATATAAGTATACTAAATCTATAACCACACAAATATTCAATTACTCTGATGCTGTCAATGAGTTTGACTGGAAATTATACCCGTCGGGAAGGAAGCTATAATTGTTATTGTGAATCGTCGAACTTTATCGATACACCATGTAAACATATTGTGACTGGTAATTTTGATATAGTTAGTGATACAAACCTAAGAACACTCCTGATGAAGGAACCTATATAAAGAGAGCCGAGAAGAATAAATCTGAAGGCCAACCAGAAGGTAGTCCTGACTGCTTTGGAGCAGTACGTATTTGATTGGTCTAAGCGAGAAAAAGTTAAACCTACAGTACACGCCGACATAGCAAGATCGTTGAAACAATTCGCCATATGGACAGAAGTACCCTTCCCGAAGCGAAACAAGTACTGAGAAACCTAAATTCTCAAGAAGTTCTAGAAAATCTCGAGTAAATTCGTCATAGTTCCAGCAGACAAAGCTCCAAATAATATAATATTATTATGTAAATATTACTGTTACCTGATGCTGGTTGGGGGAATTGAGTGTAAGCATACCATCATCAAATAAATCTATTTATTCCCAAACTACATTTACTCCGGAAGATTTATTTAACATTCACAAAACGTTTCTCGAGGAAAGGCATTTGTCTGCCGACATACCAAAAGTATACTGGACCTCCAAAATGCATAAATCACCCTACAAAGCTAGATTTGTAGCTGGTTCTAGAAGCTGACGAAGGCCCTTCCGGAGGTAAAAACATTTTGGGAAAGATATTGCACCACTGTTTCTAAACGCTCTGCATGGCATCGACTGTATGCGGATATTGAAAAACTCAAAATGTCTTACTAAAGAACTTGATGCTAAAGCTCACATACCGCTCAGACATGTATCCACATGGGATTTCTCGACCCTCTATACTACAGTCCCTCATCAGGAACTTATTGACCGTCTTTTCAAGAACACTGATCGCCGATATATTAATATCAGAAGCCATAAATCATTCTTTAGCTCTATCACATTCAAGGGATATCATTCATGGGATGTGTTTTTGTTTATAGAGTTGCTTGAATTTCTCATTAAAAATATCTATGTGAAACGCTATATAAACTTCTCGCTGTGGATAATCGCTATATAAATGACGCAGTGAACACAATTTCGACATCGTAAACTATCCCTTTCTGGACAGCAATATTCCAGTGGGAACGGCATAAGACTTATACATAGCTCGCCTAGTAGCATTGGCTAGATCCCGTGTTAAATTTGACGATTTTAATCAACGTCACAAAACATTATAAAACAGGGCACAAACTTATAAACCAGAGCTATACCACCAAGCGCCTCCACTCATTGTTTCTCAGATTTGACGATACATATCGCAGGCTAATAAGGAAATGCGATCGTCACGTACAAGATCTGTGGCGTTATATTTCGTGACTTGTGTACGCTTAACCCGGGGCTAGGGGCCGTATGACACCATGTACTTCAAGATCATCATGGTGTTCATATGAACAGTCACAATCAAAGCGTTACTGAGATACATCATTCTCTAATGACGACTCTACTACGAATATCATATGGATTAAGAATACTGATCAGCGATACGGATTTTATATATTTGGAACATGATGACGTCTTGCCGGCATCATTGAAAACTGTTGACCGCTTACAGGGAACTAGCTTTGTTTATGTACACTATGATTTATTCGTTTAACTTATTGTATGTTATTGTATGAATTAGGTCTTTGGATTATGGACGCGGAAATTCTTTAACTGGAGCGTGATATGCAAGCGGTGGGAAAATTGACGACCTCTGTCGACTGAAAAGCAATCATATGATTAAACATTAATGGACGACGGCTAAATATTGAATGACGCTTGTATCCCAAAAGAAGGAATAATCATTCTCTAATGACGACTCTACTACGAATATCATATGGATTAAGAATACTGATCAGCGATACGAATTCTATATATTTGGAACATGATGACGTCTTGCCGGCATCATTGAAAACTGTTGACCGCTTCTCTCTTGCAAAAAACTAGCCTATGCTTATGTATACTATGTTTTTTTTTGGTGCTAATGTCGTTGTATGGGATATGGAATAGGTCTTTGGATTATGGATGCTGAAATTCTTTAATGGACGACGGATGAAGAATGATTGACGGACCAGCCGCTTGTAATTATGCTAATCGTGTGTAGCTATGACATTTTCGACATTCTGAATCAAATATTGCGATATCTTTTAGCCAAGATGGTATATACATCCAGGCTTATACATCCAGATACAAACGTGTATAGATATTTACTCACAAGACGTCCATTGTTCGTTTTCTAAATCATGTAAAACAATATCAGTGTACATCATTTTGCGGAAATGTAACACAAATTGTATTCTCTGACCTGTATGAAAGCCTGAGCAATCCGGAATGCGTGACTTCACCTCCCGGAAGGAATACACTGGAATATGAAACAAGTATTGGCAATCAAAAGAAGGATTAGTTCGTCAATTTGCCCCTCCCCCAATTTAAATTATCAGTTTCTATCGAGGACTATATCGGAAATTTCGATTGGTCCGGGTCCGATTGGTTGAAATGATGGCTGACATACGAGCTCCGTACGTGAAAGGCCTTTAAATGGCATGCATCAATAATCGAAATATCTATTTCGTATGACAGTTAGCACCAATTTCAAATATGTATTTAAAAAAACACAAAATGGTTCTAAGAAAAGAGAAAAACTATCACATCCTTTATCTTCTGAAATGTCTCGAGAGGAAATTTATCTTATAATCGAGCGCTTGATGACAAAACCATTCTCACGACAGATACCAATTTATCTTATAATCGAGCGCTTGATGACAAAACCATTCTCACGACAGATGCCAATTTATCTTATAATCGATCGCTTCATGACAAAACCATTCTCACGACAGATACCAATTTATCTTATAATCGAGCGCTTCATGACAAAACCATTCTCACGACAGATACCAATTTATCTTATAATCGAGCGCTTCATGACAAAACCATTCTCACGACAGATACCAATTTATCTTATAATCGAGCGCTTCATGACAAAACCATTCTCACGACAGATACCAATTTCGTTGGATTGGAAATGTTGATAATGTGAACAAGGACTCTCCGTCGTAATATCGTTTGATTACGCCTAATCAGATAGGAAGTATGTTTATCGTTCGAATTTGTCATACACAGCGCTTCGAAGAACCCAAGCCCGTCCTCTGCAACCGTCCATGGTTAATTGCACTGGTCTTTTTAAGTTTGCACAGGTGCATGTGTACTTCCTGGTTGGTGACCCTCTTTACAACATATTTTGTTTGCTAACATCTGCTTCTATGTGACTGGGGGCGTTTAATGTTACACTCAAGTTTATTTCACTAATATGGTGGCCGCCAGTTTGGTCGGTGGAGGAAGCCGGAATACTCGGAGAGAACCACTGGCAAACTTTCACACATTCACCAGCGGGGCTCGATCCCGTGTCGAGTCAGCGGTGTGAAGCTAGCGGTTACTAGCAAAGCGCCTTCGACCACTCGTCCACCGAGGACCCTCGACATGACAGGCAGGCGGTTCATTGACGTAGTTGTCTCTTTCTATATGGTATTTCAACATGTTCTAGGAATTCCACTTTTTATCTTCTCTTAGCTAAATCTATTCCTGAAGGAGAGCATGTTTGAAAATCCAGCTATTGAGACAGCCTTGTGAGCGTTGATTTTCAATTAGGTCCCAGGAAAGCAATACGTGAAAGTTTAACTCTGGATTTCCTTAAAGAAACACCAAAGAAACCATACGAAGCAAGATCGTAAATCAGGGGAATACCGTATTGACGTAACGCTATGAAAACATCGTGCGAAATGTTCACCAATATTCTACAAGATCCCACAATAAACCAATCACGACAATTTCTACCCTTTCTCTCTGACAATGATCGGCGTTTAGTTCACGGAGATTGATATCTTCGCATGCACAATCTTTTGATATTTTCTTCCCCCTAACAAAGCCAGACTTTTCGGCGTAAACTCTTTGATCGTCACGGTTTACCACGTACACTGTCTGAAAAGGATGCCACATTTGCATACTGTTTCAGGAAAAAAATTTCATATTAGTCCACGTGCTATCGTTTGCAAATACTGTGGGCGTGATTTTGAAATGTAGTTTCAAATTTGCTCAGGATTTACATATCGCTGAATTCAGATCTAATATTCCGTGATATTATATCTGAGTTTACTGAGATTGGACTTACCTGAGACGAAGGTCGAATAATATTTTGAAGGACTATTCAGTTAATACAAATGACTAATTCACTTCTCAAACACGGCTCGGCTCAGGTACGGCGTATCACGTTGGGCACACTGGCTCTCGTCAGATCACCGAAGTTAAGCAACGTTGAGTCCGGTCAATACTTAGATGGGTGACCGGGTGCTGCACTGGTTGGGCTGATGAGTGTCCAGGACACTAGGAACAGACGATAGAGAGTGTCCTGGCACATATGTAGGCACCGTCGTGATATGATTGAGACATCGTTGAAAACGACGTTAAATCCTACTCCTTCAAACACGGCTCGTTCAGCATCGGTAAATAACACTCGTGTCGTCTTTTTGATTAATATAGTATTGGACTATTTCAGTCTTCCAAACAGGGTGTATCTGATTTGCAATAGTAAAAACTTACCATCAAAAGACCTTGTGTACCTTTGTGTACCTAGAACACTTATAGAGGGTAGGGTGAAATCCGATGACCTATATTCAACTTTCTTTTAAAGATTGTTATAGAGGGCACAGTGAATGAGGATATTGTGTAAGTGTTATCCCATCCGACCAATGACCTAAATGTAACTTCCTTTTAAAGAATATTATTCTGTACCATCAATGCACAAGAATATATTTATTTTCCTTATTTTGGGATACAAGCGTCATTCAATATTCAGCCGTCGTCCATTAATGTTTAATCATATGATTACAAGCGTCTAGTCCGTCTTTTTAGTCACCAGAGGTCGTCAATTTTCCCACCTCTTGCATATCGCGCTCCAATTAAAGATTTTCCGCGTCTATAATCCAAAGACCTAATTCATACAGTAACATTAGCACCAAGTTAAACGAATAAATCATAGTATACATCAAAAAGCTAGTTCCCTGTAAGAGAGAAGCGGTTAACAGTTTTCAATTATGCCCACAAGACATCATGATGCACCAAAAATATCAAATCCGTATCGCTGATCAGTATTCTTAATCCATAGGACTTTCGTTGTAAAGACGTTATCTAGAACATGATGTATCTCAGTCACGCTTTGATTGTGACTGTTCATATGAACACTATCAGGATCTTGTACTACATGGCTTCATACGGCCCCAACCCCGGCTTAAGCGGAATTAGACACAAGTTACCAAACGTCACACCAAAGATCTTGAACGCTACGCTCGTATTTGCTATCAGCATACGATACGTATCGCCAAATCTGAAAAACATTGAGTGGAGGCGCTTGGTGGTATAGTCCTGTTTTATAAGTTCCAGCAACAATGTTTGTGACGTTGATTAAAATCGTCACATTTAAGACAGGATCTAGCAAATGCTACTAAGCGAGATATGTATACGCCATATGCAGGTCCCACTGGAATATTACTGTCTAGATAGGGATAGTTTACGATGTCGAAATTATAATCATCTCTTTTGTCGTAAGTCGACGAGAGAGAAGGCCAGCTCCATTTTATACAGATATAGGTCTAAATATGATGCGACGTTAGGGCCATCTGTAGTTTCCTTCCAATCCAGTGAAGGTGGTTATATATCCTTTACTGTGTCATTTATATAGAGTTTATCAATGGGGAGAAGATCGTCTATATAGCGTTTGGTGAATGAGAAGGAACGGGCTTTGACAGGATCCGTTTTTGAAAGTACATGCAAACTTGCTAATAACTTCTCTATTTTTCATCCGATTATGTCAATTTTTGGGGAGCAAGATATATACACTACAGTCTGAACGACTGTGTCTCAGTTTTTCAAAATGTTGCCTCGTTTTGAAGTTATTGGAACTTGAAATAGACTTTCATTTCGTTTCAAAAAATAAACTTTACAACTCTCTCAAACTTTTTCTAAGAGTTTAAAAAAAAATGAGACACAGTCGTTTGGTTTGAAAGGTTTATTATCACCATGCAAAATCTCGGACTCGTTACTTGTAAAATAATAGGTGAAATTAGCGATATAATAAAAGACATAATTTTTTTTTAAATAACTGTTTTCTAACTGCAACAAAACCGTTGGAATAAACGTAAGAATTAAATTTTTACTTTATTCTGAACGCCCGAATCGTGATCTTTCCAATCATATAAAACATATATATGTATGTGAAGTGGTTGTGATGGAATGAGACAGACTACACGAGGGTGTCTAATATCAGGCGCTACCCCGGGTCTCGAGATCTACACTAGTTGACTTTTCTAAAAAGTTTGAGGAAGCAAAGGAATAAATGTTATTTGCTGTCATAGTATCCGGGTCGAAAGAAGAGCAATCCGCTATAGAGCAGGATGGACGAGAAGTAATAGATTTCATTGGAACTGAAATTATTGCAGATGTTGTTCAAGTTGAACTGAGTGAACGCAAGTTATGTCTGATACGGGTACAATATATGATATAGACAAACATTCAGAGAAGTTGAGTGAAATGCGATCACAAATGCAAATTAAAACTCAAACTCAACAACTGATAACTTCATCGTTGTTCATCGTTTGTTCCCAAGGCCCAGGAAACTGTGCTTCAACGAAAAGAGAAGTACTGTCATCCGTTGTCTCGGTATTTGAATCTCTCGGCATTATTAGTCAGCCCAGTAACATCAAATCTCTTAAGATCGAGACTTTGGATAGAAAACCTTGACAGGGATAAACCACTTACTGGCGAAAATCAACTATTGTGGATTCAAATCTCCAAAGACCTGCAAGATACTTCTGTGATGCATCCATGCAGGCATACTCAGCAGCTGTGTATTTGCGGCTATTTTCCAAAGAGAACCGCATTAGTTGACTCATATTCCGAAAGGCTCGTTTCGTCCCACTGAAAACAGTTACCCTGCCAAGACTCGAACTATTAGCGGTCCTCACTGGTGTGAGATGTCTCAGCTTTGTCCAAAAGCAGCTTTAGCTTCCAGTATCAGCTCGTGACGTTTACACAGACTCGCAGTGTGTACTGCATTGTATTGCTCCCAAAAAGCTACTTCCTGTAAATCGATTCAAAGAGATGAAAGTCCATCCACATATCAGCCATCGGTATGTACCTACAAAGGAAAATCCAGCCGACCTTGCCACCTGGGGAAAGCTCGACACACAACGTCAAGTGACATTGACAACTGTCAAACGGAAACAGGAGTTTCATCTAGAATCGTCTATTTTCTTCATAATTTAAACATTCATTTACATGTATTTTCAGATTTATTATTGTAATAAAAATCGTGATATTGCAAAAATGGAAATTTTCACTATATGAAATGTTTTGGTTTAAATTAAATAGAAACGATCTGTTCGAATCATCGTACCAAGCCATTCTCCACTCATTTGAATTTTGAAATTTTTAAGGACTCATGTATTCAAGATAAGATAAAAAGTGTCAACGTTGAGAATAATTTATCATAATTAGATACATGTACTATATATATTCCTACGAAGTAGGCTACAGATCGCAGATTGTCCGGTAATGAGTGAGTCAGTCAGTCCATCCAAATCCTTTCGTCGGCAAAATAAGGAGAAGCGTTGACATTAGAACCTTGATTTTTTCTGATCGAATTCTGATGAAAATTTGATTTGTAATTAATTTTTTATTATTTATTGGTGATTCGAGTGCACTGTCATGCCCATCGGGAACCCTTGCCTGTATTCTTCACTGTGACTTAAGCGCCTGGGACTAACTTCGGCCGCCCAGCACTAAAGCAAAGAAAAAAATGATGCGCCCAGCTCTCAAAAATATCAGTAACTTTAATGTTACTTGCCAAAATATGTCGGCATTATACGTTTCCAGGTAGCTCCGCCATGTTTTCCCTGATAGTCCACGCCACGCTTCCCGAACATCTGCCGTAAATTGTTGGAAATATTCGGGAACCCTCGTGATCATGCTGGTCGCTATTAGCCGGTGGTATTGCGGAAGGCTACCGAAATTCCAGAATCTCGCGTCAGGCGAGCTGTATATGCCACGATGCATGAAGGAAGCAAATCATTTGATCGGAGAATGGAGGTTGTTATTTCGTCTGCTGCGAAGTTTTACCGAGCCACGAATATCACTTGACATGTATTTTATAAATCAATGTCATGAAGTGCCAAGCAACTTTGAAAAACTTCTTCTCACAGAAGCGTCAGAGGTCCAATGAAGGTAAATCTTTTGTTGGCTTTCGGTGGTCGTTGTTGTTGTTCTAAAACGTCAGCTTCCAAAAAATATTTTAATTATATCTATATTAAAAGCACACATGCATGTGTGCGCTCGCTCGTACGTCGTAATTAGTCTATTAGATCTACATGTACTATGAGATATCTATAATATGGCTAGTTTAACAGTACACTTGAATCCAGTATTAAACTGGAGATTCCTGAGTGATCTATTTTTAGCCTAACTTACATTGTAATGTTGACACACATTCCGATGGTATCCGTTTTCACTCATTTGCTGGTCTTGGGAATTCCGTTGAGATTGAAGGCATATTATACTGCACGTTTTATATATCCAGCCTATACAACATTGCATCATTTCTTCAGTTCAGTCATTAGTTAAAAAATGTTCTACCTCAAAAAGAAATAAAAAATGACTGGATTTTATGAGAGAAATTACTAAATTTAAACACAACAATGACCCTATTATCTGTTATTACTGAAGAAATCGATAATAAAATCACCGTTGTGTTTTAAATTCAGTAAACTATAACCAGTTGTTTATTTTGTTCGTGTGTGCTTTAATGTTCATTGATTATTATTATGTACTCTCTTCAGATGAGGTACCTTGAAGTTGAATGCCAAATAAATATATCCATGGAGAATTGCTCTCTAGTTATGCCTGATTTGATTCTTGCATTCTAACAAATCTCTGATCTTGACCTTTCTCACTTCAAATTTGTGTTTCTTATCCAGTTGCCTGTCTTATTTAGGACTACAAACATTTACTTCTCAACTGCTCTGGCAGAGCATCATTCCCTACGCTAATTTAAAAAAAAATCGCCTAATGCCGAGAGGGGGGGGGGGGAGTTCCCCGCTCTCTCGGACTCTCCCCCAACACTTCGTGCTGTACTGCTGGGCTGATCAGTGTCCAGGGTAATAGAAACTGAGGGCGATAATAGTTGCTACGCTAATGACTAACCAGCGGTGACATCTGGAAAAGTAAATAGTTCCCACTGTCAATTAGAGACGCTATATAAATTCTCTCATGGTAGCACACAGGGCCCCCAAGTCATCTCTCGAGTACACACTTAAATTATCTCAAACCCTATGTCGTAGGTCCAGTGACGTTAGTCACACTGCCATGTATTCCAATGAAGGCGTCCAATTCGATCACGTGACTGACCAGATTTTTCCCTGTGTTGAACTGCTGTAGGAACCTGGGCAGTTTAAGAAACCTGCATTGGGCGATCGTAAATATAAAGACATTTTTTCTTAAAAAAAGAAAACCCAATTCAATATTAGCAACACTGCTGCTCATGCAAATTACAACACATATAAGGGAAGTGGGAAGAGGTGCCGACATACTGACTGCGTCACATGACTTCACAGAATAGTCTTCTGGTTAACCTATTCTAAAGCACATACCAAGAATCTAACGATTCGTGATATGTGTTGTATCTCAGGTACGCTTTTATTGTACCTGTTCATGTGGCAACTTGGATGATATGACCACACGGCCCCTAGCACCGGCATAAGCGGTATTAGATACAAATCTAGAGAGCTATGATGGAAATGCTCTGACAACTCGTATACTGGTAATTGGTGAGCTGTTTCGCTGTGACAACTCGTACATTGGAGATTGGTGAGCTGTATCGTCGTCAGATGTAAATGACGGCATTTAGTGCCAAGCAACTTGTCCTTTTCTCTAATTTGCGTATCAAACAACTCAACGGCGCGAATAAAAAATATTTTTGCATGTATTATACCATTTCTAATAGCTGTGTGTTATAAAAAGGTATTTCGTTTTAGTGCTCACACAGCAACAAACCGGTAAAGTACCAGCTCGCGTTTTCGGAACAATCTACCAGGGGAGTCCGTAGAATGTGCTGGGCGATCCAGATTTCTTTTTATGGTAATTATTTCTTCTAGAGGTCGTAATGTATGATATATAAGTATCCGGTTATGCGTCTTTAGTATCGGTCTGCCCTTTATAAATATCGATCTGTATTTGTCTGTATCGTTCTGTATTTAGTATACGGTCCCGCGTTTTCACATCTGTACCATAGAAAAACTGTTCAGCATCTACAATTTCCTCGGTGGAGAAGCTGGCACCACACAATTTGATCGACGTACAATACATTTATTCACGATGAAGCACAATAGCTCATTTATGATGGCACCAGAGCCATCATTCCCATCCGTGTTATCAGCGCGACATCTGGTCGGGCTGCCTGTAGCGAGAGAGTTAGCCATTGTGGCTTTATCTGTGTTCTGCCGTTTCTTTCTTCCTCACTCTTCTTGTGTTCAAAAGCTAGTTTAGTACTATACAATAGTATAGTATATTTGGGTAGAATATGGCCTGAATTGTTCGGTTTTGTGATAGAAACATCAGAATTGGCCTGAAGGTTGTTCAGATGAATATCCGAAGGTGAACCACATTCTATCTTACATGTAAAGCTTGTTTCCCAATGTTATAACTATCCCTTCCTCATCGAAAGGGTAGCTTTCGCCCAATAACCATGATAAAATAGCTACAACATGTGTTAGTTGTAAAATCAGTTCAATATTAGCGCAAAAAAATATTTAATTAAAAACAAATGATTTCCCCCAAGTCGTTTCCCAGAGTATATATCTCAGTCACGCTACGCTTAGACTTTGACGGTTCATTTGAACATCATGGAGGTTTAAAACAGATGATATTCAAATGGCTTTCAGTCCCGAGTTAAGCGGAATTAGACACAAGTTACGAAACGTACTGCCAGTGATCTTGTATGCATCGATCGTATTTTGCCGTCAGTGTACGATATTTACCACAAAATTTGAGAAACTTTGAATGGAAGCATTTGGTGGTATAGCCAAGACAAATTTCTGCAATAATATTCTGTGGCGCTGATAAAAATCGTCACAGTCTGCATATGATCTAGTAAATGCTACCAGGCGGCATATGTATACCCCGTATGTAGGTCCTTCTGCAATAGTGATATTCAAAAATGGGTAGTTAACCGTGTCAAATTTGTAATAGTCTCTCTTGCCACACAGTCGACGTGAGAGAAAGCCTTTATCATTGTTGTGAAGGCCTAGGTCCATATGATGTTCACCTTGGGGGGTCAGTAGTTTTTTTTTCAAATCCAGTAAAGAAGTGTATATATTCTTCACAGCCTCGCTAATATAGGGATTATCCAGTGCGAGATGGCCAAATTCTTGGAAATATTGTTTGACCACCGAATGACGTTCTTATCGCATATAAATTGCTTGAAAGCTGAGTGCACGAAATCTCTTGGTTTGTTGAAATTAGTTGCCAACAATAAGTGGAGAAAAGATCAGCAAAACACTTCTTCATTTATATCGATTACTTGTTCGTTTCAAACTTGATTATGGCTCTATTGTTTACAACGGTGCAAGCAAGTCAAACTTGGCAAAGCTAGATCCTATTCTCCATCAAAGACTAAGAGTTTGCCTTGGTGCGTTCAGAACATGCCCTAAAGAAAGCTTATATGTCGAAGCAGAAGAATTTCCTTTAAAACTTCGAAGAATTAAACTATCACTGCAATATATCACAAAATTGCGATCAAAGCACTCGAATCCAGCATATAGCTGTGTTTCCAACCCTCAGTACTTGAATTTCTATTTAAAGAAATTAGATTTTAATATTGTAAGAGATTCCTTTTATCGAGTAGCTACATTAGAAGATCTTTTTAGTCGGGTGAAAGAAGACTGTATCTTAGGTTATTTGAGAGAAATTGGCTTGTTGCATAAGTTTTAATGTATGTATGTTTTAATGTGTTAGATTACTAACTTATTAACTTGAATACTTTTGTATTGATCGTCGCTATATAGCTGAAATATTGTTGAACGCGACGTTAAACTTTGATTCTCTTTCCTTGTATATATTACGTTTGGAGAATGAGATGGAACGGGCTTTGTGGAATGGTTATCTTCTGACAATTTCTGCACATAGGTGTGTCCATGAGAGAATAGATATAGGTCTCTCAAAAGTGGTGCACAGTAGTACCCATTGGGATACATATAAGCTATTGATATATGGTATCGTTGAATTGACATTAACATACCGGGGACTAGTTTTATAGAACACTGATAATATTAATAAACTAAGGTGTTCCATGAGGTCCTGATGAGGAATAGTAGTATAGAGAGTCGGGATATCCCGAACAGATACATGTCTATACAGTGTCTGTCCATTGCCATCCATATCTTCCGTAAAACTTGAATAGATTTTATCTCACTTTACGGAATAAGGGGAGATATTGTGAGATGGGGAAAGATGATGTCATCGGCGTCGGTGTCCTCTCCCTTGAACTGATGAGGTTTTTTGTTCAACAAATTCAAGAAAATATCAAGAAATATTAGAAAACTAAATTTAAAACATAAACAAAAATTATGGGACATGGGTATTCCACTAGGGGATTCAGTTATGACACTAGGGTGCTCCAATGTTAAAATCTAATGATAAGGTGTTTTGTTTAGCATAAGTACACATATACAGCTGTACATTGAAAGCTTGCTGCAGTTGTCAGCTCTCACGGAATGATTTTGAAACTTTGTACACCATTTTCTTATGAGTAGAGGATGTACCCCCGCAATTTAGGAGATGGTATACATTTTTTGGCTAAATTGATGAGGGTTTTGTTCAGCAATTTGTAGGTATACCGCTGTGCATAGATAGTTTGCTACAGTTATCCACTGCCAATAGATGATTATTAAAATTGGTACAGTTGTTTCTTATGATTAGGGTAGAGGATGTACCTGTAATATTTTTGAGATGAATTATTAATATTTGTCCAAATTATGGGAATTTATAAGTTGTCAGATGTCTGTGGATGATTCTATAACTTGGTACACATGTTTCTTATGATTACAGGATGTACTTGTGCTATTTACACGATTTTGAGATGAATATTTTTTTTTCTCCAAATTATGGGAAGTTTTTCTATTTAGCAAAAGTGTACATGTACCCCTGGACATAGAAACTTTGCTGAAGTTGTCAGATCTCTCTGAATGATTATGTAACGTGTTACACATGTTTCTTATGATTAGAAGATCAGCCCGTGCGATTTTTGAGATGCGATATCATTTTTGTCCCACTTGTGAGGTTTGAATTTACTAATTTGTCAATTATAACGTTTTTTCTTGGACCAGAATGTACTAAAAAGTTATTAATATTTGTTCAAATTATGAGGGTTTTCGACTTAGTAATTTGCCAATGACAATGTGTACATGTACACCATTACATGGAAAGTTTGCTGAAGCCATCAGCTTTCAATACATGATTTTGACACTTGCTACACATATTTCATATGATTTGTCCATGTGCTGTTTCCGACATGAAGTATTAATTGTTCAAATTATCGCGGTTTGGACTTCGTACTTTTCCAACGATAAGATCTTTGTGAGGCAAAAATGTACAACTGTGCACGGAAAGTGTGCTCTACATGTATGCTTTCATTACTGCTACAGCTTCAGTGGATCACCGCAAGACGAGATGTTGGTTTTTTAAAGTCTAAATTTCCAAAAACGCCCCTCATAATTATAATGACCAAATTTTATGACACAATGATACCTTGAGACATGAAATGACAAAAAATGTATTCTCCCTGGAGATGTACTTTTTCCAGCCGTCTTACCCTAATATCCTGTTGCCTTCCTCTCGAGAAATCGCACGAGATTTGATAATTTGGTCAAACTGAGGAAAAACAGATCATCCGTCTAATTACATGAAATTTAGACAACGAAGATGGTAGTATAGTGAATTTTGGTCAGTATAGCCCTCACACCTGAATGGTTGTGCATTCCGATCGCATGTTCTGAAAGCGTTTGTCGATGAGAATGAGTGAACATAAACTTGCTTACCTCAATGCCATTAACCCTCCTGAACACGTGCCAACAACAACAACAACACAAAACAACAACAACATGTTGAATGACTGTCTCATTCAGATGGACTTTGATTGACAGGTGTTCAGTTTTGCGTGAAGTTAGTTCAAAGAAATAATCATATTTTCTTGTGTTTAGTTGTGTTTTCTATCTTTCTGAGATGAAATAATGCGCCCTTGATAATTTAGTGCCATTTTAAAAATTTCAACCTGACCAAAAAATGTCAAAATCTCTCACATCCTGATTTCCCTTAAGTATCCGCAAGCATTCGACACCTAAAAGTCCCCCAAAATGATTTAATTGCCTGCAGGGCTGGTGTTAACAAAGTGGACAGAGGTTTAGTTGTACAACTTCTGGAACCAGCTATAATTTTTGCTTTGTATGGTGTTTATGCATTTTGGGAGTCCAGTACAAGTTTGACTTTCAAGCATTCTTGAATTACAAATATTGCATCACACGGTGATAAAAAGTCATGTAAAAAAATGTGCAGCTTCCACAATGCAATCGGAATGTCCACTTCGAAATAATGTAATTTATGTGCATTTAACCAAATTTTGAAAAAAAATGTACTCATCTTAGACTGTCAATAATGAATACTGATATGTCATACCCGATATTTCACAGCCGAATATACAATACACCTGAATAGTTCTGTGGATGAAAGACCAAACCTACACCCCTCCTCTGACAAATACACATTTGGTTGTCAAAGGGTGCAGATTCCGTCGTTAGTTTTGCTCGCTGTAGCCATCAATGACTCTTTAGAACATTTTGAAAGTATCTGATAAACTTGTATCAATTTTGCGGTATACAATTTTTTTTTTAAATATTCAGGTTCTGGTATATGAAGTATATGAAGTATCCACATGGTCCCTAGCACCAGCTGAAGCGGAATTAGATTATAGTAGGAGTATCAGCAATGACTAGTTGACATTACATATCAACATTGACAGGTTGTTTTGATACCAATAATGGGTAGGAATATCAACATTGACAGGTTGTTTTGATACCAATAAATGGGTAGGAATATCAACATTGATAGGTTGTTTTGATACCAGTAAGTGGGTAGGAATATCAAGTGACATGTTGCTTGTTTGAATACAAAACATATGGAGTAAGCCTAAGTGTATTTATGTATGGGTCTGCCAATTTGGAATAGGGGGGTTGTTGGCAGGGGGCCTGGATAGCATTTTCCTATCCGCCCTATCATTCAAAAGTTCATGGCAGAGTTGTCCTGAAATGGTTTTCTTCTTTCCATTGTGTGTGGTTAGCAATTGTTTGTTGGTGTTATAAGAGAGGAAGTCTAGGTAAATTGAACTAATTTGTGGAAAAGTTTCTCTCTTTGTGGTTGCAGGGATCGGCAAGCACAACGAAAATGTAGTGAATCTTCTATTTCCTGTAGTCCGCATATCTTACACAATCTCTGTGGATGGGGTATTTTCTTTGAACGCCAATATTCGATTTCCAGATTGTGAGAACTAGTCCGCAGTTTAGTCAAGGCCTGTCGGAAATTGTGTTTTCTAAGTATGTGTGTACAGTCGGTGTTGGGTTTTCTGAAATTTGTTTGTATATTTGTAGTTTTTCCGAAATCTGTAATTTTTGTTCAGTATAGCACTTGTAATTTCTGGTCATTTTAGCTTTGGCTTTATCTATTGTAGCTGAGTCAAGAATGGTTAGGGTTTCCATTTCGAGTTGGTTAAGTAATGCCGGTATGTAGTTATAAAGGCTAGGCTTACCCTGTGTGTATAGAACAATTTGCTGCAAGCATAGGCATCTTGAAGCAGCGGACTTAAGTGGGCATCATCCAAACGTGCCCAATACTTGAGTATGTTACAGTTTATGTCATAGATGAGCGGCTGTCGGTTAAGTTCATTCTTGTTGACGACGTTAGTGGAATGTTTATTTATTTAGACATTCATTTTGCAAAATTTAGTATGGAGATTTTCATATGGTTCTCTGTCTATGTGGTCGAAATAGTGATTTAGTTGATCTTGTTCAGAGCCCCATATTTCCGAGCCATAAAAATTATTGGTTTTATTAGAGTATCAAAGAGTTTATTGTAAATGTGTGGTGGTGGATTGAAACCATTAAACGATCTGTGCATTTTGAAGAGTGCTTTTGATGTTTTCAACAGTTGGAGTGAAGTTTCCTTGATTGTTAATGGTACATCCTAAGTATGTGTGTTCCTTGGTATGTTCAATGTTTTCAGAGTTGATTGTAAATTTAGGTTCACTGGATCTTCTGCCTCTTTGTATTATCATGATATTTGACTTACTAATACTAATTTTTAAGTGCCATGTTTCACAGTAAGTTTGCAGGGTGGCTAGGCTATTCTGTAGTCCATCCTGTGTTTCTGATAGAATGACCAGGTCATCAGCCCAGAGGAGGCGGGACAGTTTTTTTTCTCATTTAGTACAGGTGGTGAGCATGTTTCAGGGAAGGACAAATCATTATGATCCCGCAGACAAATATACTGACTGCATAATTATAAAACCATCACAAGAACCAATCACAAGATGATCCTTGTGATGATGTGATAAGGTCGGCTCTTCTCGAAACTCAAATACTTGGAGGGCGGGACATATAACCATTTGAACCACTGATGATTTTCCAATAATAGAGAAGAAAAGTAACCCGGAGTAGGGATGACAATTTCACTCTGTATATGTGGCTTTATCTAGCATATATCTAACACGAATCTTGAAAGGTCTAGAGATACTCAACACTGTATCAAACTTCACAGAACCCCTTGCATTTTATATAAGTAGACTAAATATTTTGCAACCAAAATATAAAATTATTCTAATGCTGTCAAGAGACTAGAACTTATTATATACGCCTGGAGGCTATAGTTGTGATTGTGAATCTTTGAACTTTGTCTATACACCATACACGCATGTTGGGGCAGTTAACTTTGATATATACTGGTGTTGTTCTTTGTCAATTTGGTCCTATTTCTTGTCTCCAAATCTGACTCAGTCATTCCCATATATGTGTTGTAATTGACCAAAATTCAATTATCATAGTAAAACTGCATTTATGTATAAGTTATCCATGACAAACACAAACCGATGATTTATATGGACTTATTATACTGTTTTCAGCAGTTTTTCAAGCATCTCCATCTGCCACATTGCAATATTTCATGCCAACTGCCAATGTAATGTATATATATATTGATTCATTCGTTCTTAATTGCATCTTTAATCTCACGTCTACTTCTGCCGTGTGATAGGTTTGTGTATCCACCCGGGGGAGACCATAGTTATGTATCGGTCCCCACGCGGATGTAATGTATATAATGTTATTTTTTTCATTCTTACCTGTTCACCCGCTTTTTTTAATATTAGCCTTGTTTGTGATATTTACTTGCCCTGCTAACATGATACAGTTAAAATATGGATAATTCAGATGTCAGCAGGACGGATGTTCCACCCACGAACCTGATTAAATCCCTTCCTTTCTATGGTGAAGATATTGCTGAACAAGTTACCCACCCAGCTAATCAACAAATTGACATTAATTTGGATTTTATTGAGAACATGAATTTTAATCCTATAGAACTAAATGATATTCACCACTGCAAAGTTGCCACCGATGACTATGACTTCGAAACTTCACACTGGAATAATATTAATATTCACCAATCCAATTACTACACTGAAGCAACGTTTATAGAAAATACTAAGTTATCAGCAGTAAACAGTGATAATAAAACACCCTTATCATTTTTACACCTTGTGGAATTTAGATGGATATCGAGGGACGCCTCGCATGTATCTGTTTGAGTTTCACATCTGCCCTAATCAGTTTTGGAAGCTTGTTATTTGATTCAATGTCAATTCACGGGTTTGATCGGTACATGTACATACATTACAATTATATTGAGATTGGGGGCGTATCTGCTAATTGAGCGGAAGCCAGGAAATACTGACCGCTGTATGTACTTGAAGTGGTCAGGAAATACTGACCATTGAAGATAGCTGATGGATAATACAATACCTGATACGAGCGAGAGATTTGTCACATCAGGTCAATTGTATACTTGAATATTAACCTGATTTACGCTGTATGTTATAGAAATGCATATAAATGAATTGTCTTCTGTTAAATGGATTAGTAAGAGTTTGAATCAGATGAGTATTTGTGTGCGGTTATATATTTTGGGGAGATCTAGCAAACCTGAACATCTATTTAATATGATAAAGCTATACATGTAAATTATTTGAATCAGTATGGTCAAACAGGCCAGCTCTGTCTGAGTAATGACCAGCGCTCAAGTGTCCATTCCGGTAGTTTCCCTAATTAAGTGTTTGAGTTGTGAGAAACTGAAATTTAGACCGAGCCTGCGTTAAGTAGCTTGTTTACTCTACTGTATAAAAGTTTGATGTATATTACACTAAGCTAAGCATTAACACCATTGCTTCATTTGTACAGACGTTTTTGGTTATCATGATTTGCTGTACTTTGTCTATGTGATGATGCAGAAGTAAACAACAACAACAACCTCTGTTTATTTCAACGAGTTGTCTTCTAGTTCTTTGGATTGACCGAAGACGAACCTACAGAAAGGGTTATGTGGAGAAGATTCCCGTTGTCTTATCTCTTTCGCGCAAGCCCATAAACTGCGGATAAGACGCAAAAAGTCCACATTTTTCCTGACCACTTCAAGTACATACAGCGGTCAGTATTTCCTGGCTTCCGCTCAATTAGCAGATACTCTCCCAATCTCAATATAATTGTAATGTATGTACATGTACCGATCAAACCCGTGAATTGACATTGAATCAAATAACAAGCTTCTAAAACTGATTAGGGCAGATGAGAAACTCAAACAGATACATGCGAGGCGTCCCTCGATATCCATCTAAATTCCACAACCTGAATGTCAGGAGCCTGAGGAAGCACTTTAGCGAAATTACTGGGTTCATCCATAACCTTAAATATCCATTTTCTGTACTCGGCTTTTCGGAAAGTTGGCTGAACCCTTCAACCGAAACTCTATTTGATATACCCGGCTACACCCCTTTCCCATCCTCTAGAACCAAAAAGAGAGGGGGTGGTTTAATTTTCTATGTAGATGAAAACATACACTCATGCAAATTTAAAGTAAGGGAAGATCTCTCACATCTTGATGAAAACGAAGAATACGAGTCACTCTTCCTGGAATTAGTATTTGCCGACGTAAAATACCTGGTCGGTCTATTTTATCGACCCCCGGCAAAAACGTTAATAAATTCAACAACTATCTTCTGTCCACACTAAAATGCTCGGAAATTGAAAGAAATAAATGCGTTTTGATGGGAGATTTTAACATAGATCCTTTTAAATCGGACCAACACCCACCTACATCAGAATTCCTTGAAATTATGAAGTCTAGCTACATCTTCCCTCAAGTTACAAAACCAACTAGAGTTCGAGCTCGATCTGCGACTCTTATAGACAACATTTTTGTTAACTTCCACGAGGAAAACCTCTTGTCCGGCATCTTTTTAACCGATATTACCGACCATTTTCCTGTCTTTCACATCTTAAAACACGAGTATACTAACAATCACTTGCAACAGAACATAACATACCGTAAAATCACACCGGAAGAGATCGGGACATTCATACAAAGAACGAGAAGCGCAAACTGGACTGAACATGAAGATGATAATAATGACCCTAACGCTGCCCTGGAAATTTTCCTGACAAAATTCACTTCCATTTATAATGACTGTTTCCCTTTAGCAACTTTCAAAGCTTCAAAAAGGAAAATCATCAAACCATGGATCACTTACGGGATCCTAACCTCTATATATGAGAAAAACCGACTTTATCGACTGTATTTAACCACCAATCCCAAAATATCCACAAGCAATTCCGGGAATATAGAAATAAATTGAACCATACCATCCGTCTATCAAAAAAACTGTACTTTGAACGTAAATTTAATGAAAGTAACCAGGATATAAAAGGCACTTGAAAGGTTTTAAAACAGTTGATGAGCAAAAATAAGTCGACTAACATGACTAATTCTTTTAATGTCGATGGCAACGAAATATGGGAAAACATAACAATTGCAACCAAATTCAACGAATATTTTAGTACAATCGCTTCAACCTTAGACACAGAAATTACAAACACTAACTCCGACTTCTCCGATTACCTTGGAACTCCAATTACCAAAGATTTTAAATTTGTAACGATAACCCCTGAAATTGTCAAACAAACAATTATGAATCAGAAATCAGGCGCACCAGGTCTATATGACATACGAATGTCGCTTGTAAAACATGTTTCCGAATATATCTCTGCCCCACTCTCCTCCATTATGAATCTTTCTTTTACGTCATGCAGGAGTTGTCCCTGATGTTTTCAAAACAGCAAAGGTTATGCCGATATTTAAATCGGATGATCCTACTAGTCTTTCAAATTATAGACCTATATCCATTCTACCATGTTTTAGCAAAATTCTGGAGAAGCTCGCTGCTACAATGGTATTAGATTTCCTGGAATCAAACGATATTATATCTAATGACCAGTATGGTTTCAGAGCAAATCACTCTACTTCGATGGCAGCTGCGTGTTCTTTATACGATATACTTATATCTGCAAAAGAATCGAAGAATTACAGCGTAGTTTCATTCTTAGGCCTCTCGAAAGCATTTGATACTGTTAATCACAGTATCCTCTTATCAAAACTAGAACACTATGGGTTTCGGGGTCTGTCAAACAACTGGTTTAGAAGCTATTTAACTGCTAGATCGCAGTCTGTTGTTTTGAACGGTTCACAATCACCCACTTTCCCCATTAACTGCGGTGTCCCTCAAGGATCGATTCTTGGACCAATATTATTCCTTATTTATATAAACGACATAAACAATGCAACGGATGTTTAAAAGATTATTCTTTTCGCTGATGACACAAGTACTGTGTACTCCGCTAAAAGCCTGAATGATGTCATCAATACTATGTCTCGGGAATTAGATAAACTTCACAATTGGTTTTGCTGTAACCGTTTATCTTTAAATATTAAGAAAACCAAATATATGCTTATTAGGCCTAATTCTCGAAGGATTCCAATAGACACCACTCAACTATTCATCGCCTGTACCAAAATCGAACGTGTCCCAAGTTTTAAGTTCCTTGGGGTCATCTTTAACGATAACTTAAATTGGAAATCCCACAGTAGTTATATCAGCAATAAAGTGTCACGTTACATCGGACTCATCAATTATATAAAAAACATTGTAAATAAGAAAACTCTTTACATCCTATACTATTCAATGATATTTCCATATTTGTCCTATTGCAATATTCTTTGGGGAAATACATATACCACACAACTAAATCAGTTAATCCTACTACAAAAACGCGCTCTGAGGGTGATAACCCTGTCCGGGAGGCTAGCCCACACTTTACCTCTTTTCATTGATCTCAAAATTTTACAATTATCTAAGCTAAATTTATTCGCTTGTCTCTTGTTGGTCCACAAATTTATTCATCACCCTGAACTGCTACCATCAACTTTCCAGAACTATTTCACCAGACAATCGGACATTCATACCTATGGAACAAGGGGACAACAGCTTAACCTGTATAGGCCATTCTATCACTCTAACCTGTCCTTTTATACTACAAAACTACAGGACCTCGTGAGTGGAACAAGCTACCTTCTACAATTAAATCCATCACCTCAACATCATTGTTTAAATCCAAAATCAAAGAACATCTGGCTCAAAATTAACGCTGTGTAATCTTTGTTTATTTTCATTCAAGGCTAAAGGAAAATGTAAAAAAAATAATATACATTTATATACTTGTAAGCATTTTTTCGAGCACCTCTGTTCAGCTTTTTATATCCGAACATCGCCCGCTAACCGCTTATTTGGGATAGAACAAGCCCTCTGGGGTTTTATTCCCGCCAACACAAATTTTATTGACTCTTGATGTATAACATATTGTTATTATTGGTGAATAAAAATTCATTCATTCATTCAGAATCCTACCATATACAGGTAATACATTAGAGTGATATGCAAGAGGTGAGAAAAATTGTGAGACTAAAAAGCAACCATATTACTCCACTAGAGAGCTTTCCTCGGTACCTCACATTCAGACCTGGCCATACCGTTGATTCTCGGATGTAGCCTTAGTATCTCAGCTAAGCCTGTATTACAGCTATTCAAGTGGAGACTATGAAGTATTCACACCTCCCCTAGCACCGGAACAAACGGAATTAGATACGCCAGCTCGAGTGTGATGACAAATCAGTGTTTGCAATACCCACTTACATTTAACACAAGAGCTTTCAGAAAATAGTTGGTGCAATACCTTTCCCAAAATGCTTTTACCTCCTGAAGGGCCGGCCCTTGTCAACAGGATTGAAAGAAGCTTGGTGGTGCAGCTTCTAGAACCAGCTATTAAACTAGCTTTGAACGGTGGTTTATGCATTTTAAGTCCCATTTCACCTTTGGTATATCGCTATGAGTGGTTGTTAAATACATCTTTCAGACTAACTGCAGTTGGTGATTAAGTAGAAGCATTCGATGATGGTGTGATTATACTCAATTCCTTAACCAGCACCTGATAATAGTAATATAAACCGCTGTAAATATTATATCATCTGGATATCATTCTGCTAGGACTATGACGAATTTACTATGGAGATTTTGTAGAACTTCATGCGAATTGTGATTTGCTTTGCTTGAGGAAAGGTACTTCTGTCAATATGGCGGATTGGTTCAACGAACTTTCTCTTGAGGTCCAGCCAGTCAGCAAGTAATGTAAGTTCAACTATGCCACCGAAACCAGAGACTATCGCTTTTAATTCGCGTTCTAATTCGCATTGGCGTTCATTCAAATATACATAGGTTTAATAGTAATAGAATACATGTTTGAGAACAACTACAGGAGTTTACAAGCAGACAGACTGCTGATCCAAGCTCAACCAAGTAAGCTGAGAGATTCAGGAATTGTCCGGGAAATATTCACAGAATCAAACGCTCATGGTGGTCAACTTGGATTATGACTTCAAACAGAGACTAGTAAATACTCCCATGTTTGAGCCGTTTTTACCTCCGTCGATCAGACGGAGGTCTAGGAGCGCAACGTGAAATCTCCCGCCAAATAATTGTCATATGGGGAACCCACGACTCATAGTATTTCCAATAGGGATCGTCATGGTTCCCGACGAAATCTTGAATCTTTTCTTTGGACACAAATGAATGCTTACGTCACAAAAGGTGTGTATCCTTTGCAGCGCTTCCACCGGGTCTCTTTATTCGAGGGTACTAAATTCGCGCGTGTACTTATAGCTTCGCGCTGGTACAGATGGCCGGTACATGCTACGAAGACAAACCTGCGCTTTCATAAAAAGTAAATTTTCACGAAAGAAAAACTCGCATTCCAGATAGTATAATTGGAAACTTCCTCGAGAATCTCTGAATCGGCAAAAAGATAAAGAACGAGTGTCATTCACCAGGATGCGAGTCGGAAGTGAGAAGTCAAATTCAAAGTCAGAGGTCAAAAACGTAAAACTCCGAAGAACTCTCTCGGCTTTTTCTTTTCTTTTTTTTTTAGTTGGGGGGTGAGGGTTGGGGAGATAGCGACTGAAAAAATATATCTTCCCATGCTTCAATCGTTATCTGTGAATCCGATCAACAACCTAGCCGGATAATCTGTCAAAAATTATCCGTCGTCTGGGTAAGGTTGAAGGGTCATCGGAAGCTCGAACTGTCATACAGGCAAAAACTGTTGTTGTTGTAGTCTGGAAAAATAACTCTGCTTCACGAGGCGCTCTCTTGGCTTTTTCTTTTCCTTTTGTTTGAAGATGGGGGGGGGGGGGGATAGCGACTGGAAATATATATCTTCCCATGATACTTCAATCGTGCGCTCATGAATTCCACGGAAAAGCGGACATTGCTAAACAGCCCTTTTTCGCATAAAATTCACTCCACATTCTGTCGTACAGACCCTATATTAGCATGCTGTTTGTTCTATTCGCTTCCTATGATCCCCGGGAACAAGCCAGTAATAGAGAAGATGTGTTTTAATAGCGAAATATTTTTCCCGCAATTTTTTAAAAGAAAAATTGCACTTTACTGAAAACTATACTATTTTGAAACATCTGCAGAAAAGATATGCATGTGGCGAGAGCTGTATACCTTAGTAAAAATAAGAGGTCAGAGTTTTAATTTTCTAAGTAGAAGAGATAAATTCACTCTAGGAATATTTTTTTGAAGAAAATGTGTAATTAATAAAGCACTTTTACCGATAAGATTTAAAAAGCGCACTCGTGATTCCATCACGATTTTTTGTCGATTCCGTCACGGACTAGATTTAACCCCTGGGATGATCCAGTCGCGTTTTTCTCACGATGAAAAAAATCTTATCATCCTTGGGTACTGTATGTTAGTAAGAGATGTCATATAAGAATAGTCAGATTGAAACAGAGCAGCAAAAAAATAGACAAGCAACACTAGTCAAGAGTCATGTCCGTTTCAGGTGATTCCGTCACGAACATTTCGAAGCATGATTTACTGAGAATGCTGGATCATCTGTAGATTTTTCATGGATCCGTAAACAGATGTCATATAGAATAGCAAACTAAACTTGAAACTACATGGGTATGACCACGGAACTTCCGAGTACATGACTTTGAATAAAGAAAAAGTCTTCCCAACGGTGATTCCGTCACGGTGGAATTCATGATCTGTGAATCCGATCAACAACCTAGCCGGACAATCTGTCAAAAATTATCCGTCGTCTGGGTAAGGTTGAAGGGTAATCGGAAGCTCGGAATGTGATACAGGCAAAAACTGTTGTTGTTGTAGTCTAGAAAAATAACTGGCATGCACTCTATGGAGAAGGGCCTCGTGAGGCACAAAGTGCATTTTTTTGTTGTTGTTTATCTGCAAATCCGCTCAACTCGATGGGTATCATTCACTTGTTCTCACAGTTGCCTGGCCTGTGTGATATTGGGTGGTCGAAGTCTACGTATAGTTTTTTTCAATAAATTATGGAAATTAATATAAACATATATTTTTTTAAATAGAAAAGCCGAGTTAATACAGTTTTTAATTATCTACCAAACCCTGTCCTCTATGACATAGAATAAAAGAGAAGTTGGGAATAGAACCGCTCAACACAGTCATTTCTAAACATCAAGTTGTACATAAGTATTTTTACTTACTCTGTAAGCTGAGGGCATTTTTGTGGCTTTTGAAAATTTTGAGATTTTTGCGAGTCTGTCCATATTTAACTAAGCGACGTCCAAGCGAGCTAATGTACGCGCGTTATATTCATATCAAGTATGGTGCGGCTTGTGTTCAATGAGGCTTGGAATGTTTATACAATTAATTTTCTTCTCACTGTTACACAATAAATATTTGCTGCGTGGAATCCAGTCATTTGTTCCATAGGGGCAATATTCTCATCAGCCATCACCATTCAATGTGAATGTGATACATGTACAAGTCCATGGTCATTGATACAGTAAGGTGAAGGCGAAGGTGACCTGTAACACCAGTATACAAAATTATACCGAGCGCATTGAATCCTCATCATATGATGTTGAGACAGATCAGAACGAAGTGTCGGTAAAATCAGGTGTGTTTTGAAGAGCATTCTCTCATCAATGATGATGCTATACTGTACACATACAAAATATGAAGTGTTGCTGTGTTGGGCCTATAGCACAAAATCACAAGCAAGTTGGTACAACTAGGCACACAGGGTCTCATTTCTGTCGCTAACGTGTTGATTTGGGTGAGGGGATCCTCTCATGGGGAGGTGTGGGTGGGATGGGGCCTAATGTCTCAAGCACTTTTCCAGGTTTTCCATCAATATACTCTATTCCATACCCCAATATTTCAAGCACGTCAAATCAAACAAAAATTATTTGCTGGGAATGTGACTTTCACATCCCCGTCTGGACATGCTAGTGAGGAACCCTCAATCCCAGAGTAATTACCATTGATGAAGCTAACGTCCAACAAATGCAAAATTGAGCTTGGCATCCGGCCGTATGTTATTCAGTGATGTATTACGCTACGGATCCTGTTGCCTCGACGGAGGTCTTTGCGCTCATCCAGCGCTTGTTTACTATCTGGCGGTCACATAGTTCATCATTTTTCAACAGATGTCTTGATATGGCTATTACATCATCTCTCTAAAGTATTTGTACCTGATGCCGCTAAGAGTCGTGTGATCATGCCATTCAATATACCCACATGAACGGATTTTTGCCCAGTAAACTCCACAGGCCAATGAAAATACAGGATTTCTATTTGAAAATTTGAATTGACCAATCAAGTGCCTCAAACTGGACGACATCCCATGATGCACTGTTGTTTATATAAAACCCCATTTATCACAAGCTTTTCCACCTTGCCACAAGCATATTGGAAGACGAAACTCGATGGCTTCCTGGATATTTGAAGGGCATTCCACAATTCTGCTCTATGGTAGATAATGGTTTTTGTCGGGTTTACCAAGCGTAAACCCTACATTAGTATCACTCTTCAGTTTTTCTTTTTTCTTCTGCACATGTGTAGTTTTGATCTCCTGCCCGGAGACTGTTCTCATTTGATGCCCCTTACAACATCCATAAAAAAGTATCGTTCTTCTGTCTAACAGTCATAAACATATTCACAATGCACGGTAGCTTGTGCATTTAACTTGATAATGTGAACATTATCGCAGTAAAGTTGATCTTTCCAATTTCTTTTAAAATTTGCCTTTCCATTCTATTTTATCCGGTATCATTTGTTACGGCGGGAAGGGTCATTCTCCACGGTCCATTCTCCACACCCGATGTTGATCAGATCTATCGTTGTTCAGATCAGGCAGTTCGTCTTTGAGCAGTGATTGTGGTTAAGTTTATTATTTATCACAGATGAGTTCTTTTCAAAAGCTTACTCCTCTATAATGTAGACAAATTCGTAATTATCTGATAATCAAAGTTATGCGTCAACAACCTGACTGTGTGGGGAGTGATAGCACACCGACAGGCGACAGTGACCGTCCAGACTTGAAGAAGAATTTTTTTGCAGGAAATAAATGACGGTGGAGTTGATATATCTGGGGGTGTTAAAAGCGAAACAGTCTTGGAGCTGAAGCAATCTTGAGTTGATCTATTTTGCTGAAAACGGGAGTTGAAACAGGTATTGAAAACAGGAGTATGAAACAGGTGTTGAAACAGGTATTTGAACCATACACAGTAAACTAATGCATATAACAAAATGGGAGTTTCTTTGGAACAGTATAGACTTTGCATCGGCAAACATAATATTATTTGCCACTCTATACAAAGTACGTTATCACAGCTTATGCTTCCAATTATCTATGCATTTCTACATTACTATATCTTAAACGCCACAGTGAATACAATTCAAGTAAACCCGACATCAGTACTTTAAGTACTTTGATTATGTTTTGCAGTGAGGGAGTATTTCCGTTCGAATGACTTCTCTGTTACCACACTGATTATAATTCCAACAAATAATTACTTTCACTGGTTATAGAAAATAAATACGCCGAGGCGTGACGTCGCGACAAGATTTTACAGTTCACAATACTCAGGTACACCAAAATAGTCAATGGAGTTAATGGCTTAACATATACATACGTATATATGCCGGACGATCAACTAGAATTGCTTATTTTGGCCATCAATTGGACCTAATGACCCTGTAATTAGCTGGATCATTCCCGCTATATGAAAGTGTTTTGATGTATACATTTTCTGACGTATTCGTCTCGGTTGATTAGCCAGAGGGAAATATCATCGAGGCGATTGACCAAACTACAATGTCGATTCCCAGCTCTCGAGGCATCATATCAGAAATGTGTAAGTTATTAAACTGGATTTACTGTCAAATAGACTGCGGATCGTTATTGGTGAGATATGTAGATGGGGAAAAATTACTACATTTGGTGACTAAAAAGCAACCATATGTCTCCACAGGACAGCTTCTCTCAGCACCTCACATTCAGACTAGAATACGGGGGATTGGTATCCCAATCGCGCTTTTATTTCGCCTGTTCATGTAGAAACTATGAAGTAACCACACGAGCTGCCTTAGCCATTCTATCAGCCTCAGTATCATCTTTGAACCTGACTAGGCAACCAACAAAATACAATATCAATCTGTTGATCAAATATACAGTCATATGATTGTAGTATATTCAAGATGGTGGGATGAGTGGAAGTTCCACTTTTAATCGCCTGAAGGCTTGACAGTGAATCTGAGAATATCACATATTTTTACTTTTAGTGGACCGAATTCCTTCCAAAGCCGACAATATAGTTTTTACTTCTGTAGTGAATATCGAAATTTTATCGACAGATTTTAGTTTTGGGAGTAAAGATTGTATAGATGGTTAGAACCGTCTGTATAAATAGCCTGATGTGATCTGTATTTTCTCTCAGCAGACCAAGTTATTGTGGATACACGAAATGCAGGAGCCAGATGGCCTTCTTCTTGTGCTTGATCTCATCATTACCTGCAATTTGTTATGAAAGGACAGTTTGATCACAGCCATCTGATAGCATTGTACTATAGTTATGTCCTTGAGTGTAGAGATCCTAGGTGCCAGGCGGGAATTGCGATATTCACTCATTGGATATTTCAACAGATGTTGAAGGAACATTCTGAATTATACAGATCGTATTTATTTTGTAACCAGTGCTAGGCGATCGCGTTCAATTCTTATTAATATATACGATACGATTTTTAGCATATTTATTCGTCTCATTTGGATATGTGTATTTTGCTAAAGCTCATATTTACATACTCACGAGATGTTTGTTGTTTTATCGAAAATTTCATCTTTCTATATAGAAGTGTTATCGAGCTATACTCTATATTTCATAGTTGATAATAGATCAAATCTAGCGATATAATAATAATTTTTCCATCGTACGTTCCAGTCCCAATGTGTCCTGATAAAACTATCGAACATACAGTTGTCCTACTAACTTTGTACTCTTGAATGTAGGCGAATATTAAACGCGGACATGTTCAGCTGCGTTAAGATGCGCTACCATACTTGTAGACGTAATTTAATTTGATCATGTTAATGTTTAAATAGACGAGAAAAGTGGAAGCAATTAACTTTCAAGTGTACCTGCGTATATCTATTGTCCACTCAACAGTAACGCCACATTAATTCAGGAAACTATTATCATGAATACAACAATGTTCCATATTTACACAAAGGTGCGTTTGATATTTAATAACTTATATATCCACTTCAGAGTGTTATTCCCTTGGTAATTCAGACGGAACAACTTCATTTGATAAATAATTATGTATCAATCTAGAAATGTCAATATTGTGTGTTATGGTTGTCAAAGCTGATAAATATCCGATAACAATAACCGGAAGCATAATAAAGTGCATTTACATGTAATTGAAATCGACAGTCAGTTTAGAGATTCACGCAATAGCCGGGGGCAATTATATTGTGATTGCGTGAAAACTGCACGGTCATCACAGCTAATATACGATGAGACTGTTATAGTTTGATCTGGACGGAGTTACGTTACAGGATTACGTTGCAGGATTAAGTTACTCTTTACAGGATGTCTTTGATTGTCCGGATTTTCTCCCCGTTTCCTTCACAAACCAATGAACAAATTTGCAAATTTGATCCATCAAATGTTGGACGAGACGGCCAATGTCCCTGATTGAGACAGCCAATGTCCCTGATTGAGACGGCCAATGTCCCTGATTGAGACAGCCAATGTCCCTGATTGAGACGGCCAATGTCCCTGATTGAGACGGCCAATGTCCCTGATTGAGACGGCCAATGTCCCTGATTGCCGTCGTTCTTTGAGTGTACTGGGTAGCTCTGGAAGACTAAGCTGGCAATTTAACTGTGGCTGACTTTAACGGAAGTTCACGAAAGTTTATGTTTGTGAGAATAATGAGACTATCAAATAATGTGTCTATCAACAGATCAATGTCTAGTGAGAATCTCCTTAGTGCACGGTATCATCAATTAAAAAACATATTCGATGCTCTAGGGCCGAACCTCCTGTTTTCCGGAAGAGGATAGAATGAAAGCCTACAGTAGTCCATTTTCAGCCAAAACAAATAGAACTATTTTTATCAGAATCACGTCCTGGATGGTGATGGTTCAGTATGGCCAGGGGCTCTCCTGATTGACAAGTGAACAGTTTTCTGAAGACGCTCACAATATAGCACGTAGTTACACGATGGATAAATACTGAAAGATATCACTGATGCGTTGTTGTTTTCATGAAATTCTATGTTTACATTATACAAGGACAACTGATATTCTTCCTAGGTGATTAGTGTCCCTTTTCATATCTTTTTCTATTGCAACCAAGGACGGACACTTGTTCCCAACGTGGAGAAAAGTGTCCCAGTTGCTTTAGAAGATAAGGGCCGGACACTCGTAGCCACCGGACATTCTTAGCCTCCACACCAGTTTAACAAATAAATCACCTCAGAATTATGATGAACATATACTGATATAATAAACGACACATATAATGGTTAATTTGATTTATTAGGACACATATTCATCTAAAGTGTCCAGGGCTGTTGAATGAATGTGCGGATGGATTTTTTCCATAGACACATTGTTGCATCAAGGGAAATATTCCACGTGTAAATCATCGGATTGGTCAATTTTTCTAAAGGAGCTCAGTATTCCCATTGGCTGATTAAAGTTAGCAGAACATCCAGCCAGCCAGTCACGTGATGATAACGGGTACCGTAATGTACATTTACACAAGTATACGTTCAATATCCGGTATTGATGAGTGGATATCTGATATACATGTATCGAAATCGAGTCTTATTGAATTGTATTCCTGTGTATGGTTGTATGTGAAAAAAGTCATTGTAGCCGTTGATTTGTTGAGGTGATACGTCGATCTTAGTTTATTCTATGAAAGTGTGTTGTTTCTTGGGAGAATTAATAAGCAAATACAAATAAATGAATACGTTGAATGAAAACAAAGTTTATCTCGCTTAAAACTAAGATACAAAATACGGAAGGATGGGAATCAACCGACACTTCCTCCTAGTTCATTTCGTTTTGCTGCCCTATCAGCCGTACTAGGTTACTACTGACGATTGGAAACTTGTATACCGCAGACGTTTTCATTTCAGCCGTTGCGTCTATTTTATTCGTTAAGTGTTGCCAAAAGTTATGTATTGTTTCATGATATTTATTGAATCGAGTGATTATTAAGTTGCAAGAAGGTTAAAAATATAAGATCATTATTCGTACTAAATTACAACCTTGAAGACAATTTTTTGACTGATGAAAATCGTCTGTCCCTACAAAAATTTACCGATCATAAAGATCCTGTATGCGACCTTTTGTATTGAGACTATGTACTAACTATATATTTAAGGGTGTGATATATTTACGAGACGTAACGATAGTGTTGGCCGTTTCAAATTCAAACGAGAGATCCTGAAGGATCTTGGCGTCCACCATTGTCCGATAATTGTAAGCTAATGACTAGAGGATCTTTTTGTTCATTGTTACTAAAGAACAAACAATTGATTTGTAATTTTGTTTACTGAATTTCGAATCTTGAGCGAAAAAGATCGAAAAAGGGACACTGAAAAACACCAAGATATAATCTAAGTTTCAGGAGTTTCAAGATTTCTAGAAACTGTCATGACTGTACTTATGTCGGTTGTTATAATACAAGAGAAATGAGCAAAGTTAGTCTGAAAGTGAATGTACATGTACGGAGGATCCTTCGCCTTCGTTTTGTAGTATTTTTTTTTTTAATTTTTTTTTTGCACGTGTCATCATTGTGTACATGTACTGGAAGCGAAGACCAATCTCTTTGACACTTTGGCATGAGCTAAATGCTCATGCCAAAGTGTCAAAGAGAACGAATGCTAATTCTGTTCTGTTTACTGGGCTAGTTTGAGATATCTCTTTTAAGATACCATGCTCGAAAATAGTAAGGGCTGTTCCAGATAAACATATGTACCCCCCCCCCCGACGGCAAAGAAAAATAAATATCTGGGTGGTTGTTGTCGTGAAAATATTGCTGGTCTAGGTGGGTGTATCTTGAAATAAACCACTTCTCTGGGTGGTTGGATTCATTACTTGTAAAATGCTTCTGTGTGTGGGCCCTCAAATCCTTTTGAGGCATATAGTATTCATTATTTATGTATCTAGATAAACTTATTTTAATCCTCGAATCTTGTCCCGAGTTCGCGACCAACGTTTGTGGTCGTTGTTGTTGTTAACTGGCGCACTGTGACTCCACACAAAGGTGATCTTGAATACCGTACTTTTTCATTGGACAGGCGTCCATGTCAAAGATATTTCATCCAATGAAATACCACGTTACGAAGATCTTTGTCAAGTGGCAGTGAATTCTCTGTGAATGGAGATTTTTCGGCAATCTCTGTCCACTGAAAGCCGGTAAAGATAAGTGTCCGTCTCACCGGAGAAAACGAAACTAACGAGAGTGGCGACACTGTCGCCACGAGTTATCTCCCTTCGTCACATAACCGAGGAGATGGCTGAAGTCGACGCCCGAAAGTCGGGAACCCTCAGAAGCTTGCTTATGCAAGCTATTCTGATACCGATGACACGTTTCCGAACGGTTGGGCCCCAAGTCATCAATTAGATTTTCTCGCGTGTAGATGACGAACATGATCGCAAAGTTTTGTGAATGTTCACTGAATAGAATTTATGAAACCAATAATTGATGATAGTTATAATATTTAACTATTGAATGACTTACTTAAAGTAAAATACTTTTAATGGACAGTTTTATTGAAATGAATTGATGGGGAGTGGTTGTTTTCTCAACTTTTTTTTTAAACTAGACCCAGTTAAACAGACTTTTTTTATTAATCAATGATTCAAAATAGACAACTTTTGTACAGTTCATGTACACAGATCATATTCAAATATTTAAAATAAACATCATTAGTAGGCCTAGATAATTCGAGGTGAACACTGGCTGTGAACTGTTACAAAAACAGATGTATCCCTTTGATAGTTGGAAACAATAATATTTTTATGTAGTTTGCATCTGTTCATCCAGTCTGGACTACAATGTAGTGCAAATTTTGAAATATGCTTATATGTGTGTGTTTTGAATGAAAACTTGACATGCATAATTTTTTTTCTCCAACCTCAATCTTGCAAACTGGCCCAGGGAAAACATTTTTGCCAGGCCCATCCTCTGTAGTGGAAAAACCCTGCAGTACCTTTGATAATCCAGAAATAAAAAATGCCTGGTCTTCATGTTAAATTATAAATATATCTGCTTTCACCACGATTAAACTTACTATCAGTGGCCAGGGCAATCCCATCATTTATCTCTTGATTTGCTCTTGCTCTTGCTTCTATTGGTGGGTACCTTGGGGATTCTCATTTAAAAAATGTGGGTGGGTTGTCTCAGGTTTTAATTTTCATAAAAAAAAATGTGGGTGGGTGGTCTCCGGGTTTCTCATAAAAAAATGTGGGTGGGTGGTCTCCAGCTTCGAGAAAAATTATAGGTTATTGGTTGGTCTATGAATCCTTTTTCTGTTGTTGTGGGTGGTTACAAAAACTGAAAAATCAAATATGATGGTGGGTGGGTGCTAACAGAAGTGCCTTCGGGGGGAGGGGTACATATGTTTATCTGGAACAGCCCTAAGATGGTACAATACTTAATACTGAAGGGATCCGGTCCACGCAATAATGTTGAAACTTCGAAAGTGCCTGAATCCAGATTATCCCCCTTGGATCAAAACATGCAGTAGTATACAGTTGTCGAGTTGTGACGTTGAGTCACAAGAGTGACGTCCGTTCACGTAGCCGACCCGCCGGCAGATTAAAGGGTGGGGCAGTTCACTTGCTACTGCATAAACTAAAGAAAACTGATTTAAAATTTGAAGAAATACATTTTAATTCCGAATTATTTGAACTTGATATGGAAGGTGAAGGTATGGATATTCTCTATACTATAGTCAATATATAGAATATGCCCCACCGTTTGATCCGCCGATTCTTGTGATGCAACGTCACAACTCGAGAATACCGTATTAATTGGATTTTCGAATCGGACCAAAAAAAGCTATCTAGGCCCCATGAAATATTTCCTGAGAATTCACGATAACAATGTTTCAAGGGGAAATTCAAGATGGCCGTCTTGTGGCCATATTGGATTTTCGATTCGGACCGCAAAAGCTATCTTGCACAATTAGACCACATGGTGAACCTGTGTATCAAATTTGAGAAAGATCCAGGCAGTGCTTCCTGAGAAATCACGATACCAAAGTTGCATGGGAATCGGACCAGAAAAGGTATCTTGCACAACTGGACCACATGGTGAACCTGTGTATCAAATTTGAGAAAGATCCAGGCAGTACTTCCTGAGAAATCACGATAACAAAATTTCATGGGGAAGTCTAAGATGGCCGCCTGGTGACCATATTGGATTTTCGATTCGGACCAAATAATCTTGCATATCGAGACCCTAAGGCGGATCTGTGTACCAAATTTGAGAAAGATCCATGCAATAGTTCCTGAGAAATGACGAAGTTTCATGGGAAAATCCAAGATGGCTGCCTGGTTGCCATACTGGATTTTCAAATCGGACCAGGAAAGGTATCTTGCACAACTAGACCCCAAGGGGAACCTGTGTGCTAAATTTGAGAAAGATCCATGCAGTACTTCCTGAGAAATGACAAAGTTTCACGAGGAAATCCAATATGGCTGCCTGGTGGCCATATTGGATTTTTGAATCGGACCAAAAAGGTTTCTTGCACAACTAGATCCCAACGGGAACCTAGTGTGTACCAAATTTGAGAAAGATCCACACAGTACTTCCTGAGAAATCCCGATAACAAGGTTTCATGGGGAATCCAAGAGGGTTGCCTTGTGGCCATATTGGAGTTTCGAATTGGACCAGAAAAGGTATCTTGCACAACTAGACCCCAAGGGGAACCTGTGTACCAAATTTGAAAAAGATCCATAGAGTAGTTCCTGAGAAATCGCGATAACAAGGTTTCATGGGGAAATCCAAGATGGCTGCCTTGTGGCCATATTGGATTTTCGATTCGGACCGAAAAAGGTATCTTGCACAACTAGACCCCAAGGGGAACCTGTGTACCAAATTTGAGAAGATCCATGTAGACTTCCTGAGAAATAACGATAACAAAGTTTCATGGGGAAATTCAAAATGGCTGCCTGGTGGCCATATTGGATTTTCGAATCGGACCAGAAAAGGTATCTTGCACAACTAGACCCCAAGGAGAACCTGTGTACCAAATTCGAGAAAGATCCATGCAATAGTTCCTGAGAAATCGCGATAACAAGGTTTCATGAGGAAATTCAAGATGGCTGCCTGGTGGGCATCTTGGATTTTCGAATCGGACCAGAAAAGGTATCTTGCACAACTAGACTCCAAGGGGAACCTGTGTACCAAATTTGAGAAAGATTCATGCAGTAGTTCCTGAGAAATCGCGATAACAAGGTTTCATGGGGAAATCCAAGATGGCTGCCTGGTGGCCATATTAGATTTTCGAATCGGACCAGAAAAGGTATCTTGCACAACTAGACCCCAAGGGGAACCTGTGTACCAAATTTGAGAAGATCCATGCAATATAGTTCCTGAGAAATCGTGATAACAAGGTTTCATGGGGAAATCCAAGATGGCCGCCTTGTGGCCATATTGGATTTTCGAATCGGACCAGAAAAGGTATCTTGCACAACTAGACCCCAAGGGGAACCTGTGTACCAACTTTGAGAAAGATCCATGCAGTAGTTCCTGCGAAATCGCGATAACAAGAAATTGTTTACGGACGGACGACGGACCACGGACAAAAAGCGATTTGATCATGAACAGCCCACCATCTGGTGATGGTGGGCTAAAAATATTTGACATCTTTCTTAAAATTTAAAATTATAACAAGAGTATTCATACATATTCATATAGATTGTTTTATTTCATATTACTACAGCACGGACGCGGTGAGTTTAGTAGAGTGAATGGGTTAAACGGGCTACACGAATTGTCGAATGGAGTTGTATCCCAAAATTACGAAAAACACCTGTATCGAATAGATCTCTTTGCGAGGTCATTTTGGTGAATAAAATGTTTGTTTAGGTGAGATTGCAGCCTCCACAATCTGTTAATTATGCGTGGAGAAATATTCGCCTGATTGAGAGTACACCACGTTAACCGGCACCCATAAAATGTAAGTGTATCTCTATAATCAAAGTACTTAAAGTACTGATATCGGGTTTACTTGCATCAGAGGAGTTTATTAGTGTCATATTTGGGAAGAATGGTGGTGTTCGCTTGACATACGGAATCGTCCTCAAGCTGTTCAGTTTGAAGGGCCAAACTTTCACTTTTATCAAAGGGATATGAAATGGACTTTTTGTACAGCCTTCATGCTGAATTATAAGACCCGAAATAATGAAGGACTGCAGATGCACGAAAACGGATTTATGGCTCACTAAAGTTGGTAAGTTGGCTTATTTTCTTATTTTTAGGCACTTTTCGGTGTGGATTTTCTCTTGTTACAAAAATAGGACACCTTTAACCAAAACCAATTTTAGCTATTTTGACCAACAAATAAGTCTAAATATGATTTTGGTTAAAGGTGTCATAATTTTGCAACGAGAATTTTGGAGAGAAAATGTCGACTGTAATGCACCGAAAAGTGCAAAATACGGCAGGTTTGAACCACTGTGTCTGGTTGTGTTTGTCTGTGGGTCTTGATTATTCTTTATCTATTCAAATGGTCAATTTGGTGCTTTTTAGACAAAACTTAGCCCCACCAGCTGTGTGTATCAAAAACGCATTGAGGACGATTCCCTATCTAAAGTGAAGATCATCTTTGTGATCTTGCACTATATATGAATCATAACTTTTGCTGTAAGGTAGCTTACCAAAGATTAAAAAATGTTCAAAAATATTAAAATTCATATTCGTAATAATAATTCATAAAATGCCTCAAGAATATGTGTGTAAAGTTGAAGTTTCAGATCTATATATCATGTACCAATTTCGAGTTCTTGCATTTGAAAGAGTGACTTAAAAAAACTGATGGGACAATAAGTGCTGGTCCTATATTACTCGCTGGTTATCCTGCTATTGCTTTGTGGCGCAGTGACTTCCTGGCATCAGCCCCACATAATAGCCAGATAGGATCGGTTGTCGCTGGACCGTGGAGAATGACTATCCGTCTCGCCGTAACAAATGCTACCAGATAAAGGCAACTTTTAAAAGAAATTGGAAAGATAAAATTTACTGCGATAATCTCCCAATTATCACGTTCAATGTACAAGCCACCGTGTATATGACTGTCAGAGAGAAGAACGGTATTTTTTTTATGACAGGGTTCGTGCGCCTTCAGAGGTTCAAAATTCCATGACTTTTCTATGACCAATTTTTGAAATTTCCGTGACCTCTAAACAACGCTTTTCATACAAGTTCTAGATCAGACATTCATAACTCAGCCATCGTCCATGTCTGACTTCATATTGAAAGACAGTCTATCTATATCAGTGTGACTGTATTTGTTTCAAACATCACACTATTTCCGGTTTCAATGTCTAATTTGTTGAAAGAAAGCCAGAAATACC